>PVIY010010693.1:0-67791 GCA_004026745.1 Myrmecophaga tridactyla | reverse complement strand
AACAACCAAATTCAGAGCCACTATTGCTTAAGGAAAAAAAACATATTCTAGTCTCAACAGACTATTCCAACAACCTGAAATCTCTCTGGGGAAGCAGCAATCTGGCTCTGTATTTGAAATCTCCACTTGGCCAGGACAGAGTTTTATTAGCTACTTAATACCATGCAAGGTCACCCAAATTATTTTTTACTGCAATTAGCTTACTGCACTGTCATAATATACTTCAGCTGCAGTACAGTACTATTGGAAAAGGTATGAAATTCATTCATAGTTCAGAAATACCATAAAAACTACTTTCAATTTGCTTCTTAATACAGAACGGCCAGTTCTCAGTATAACTGAGGGCAGGCACGTGCACATAAAGAATGTCCTGTGGAAAAATACTGGAAACATAAAACCTTATATGAGCTATAAATGAAATTTATAAGCAACGTAACTCTGAGAGCATGCACACTAGGTGTGGATCATCCTAGAAGCACTGATTGTCAAAATTACTACCTGTTTGGCTCTCATTTAATCTGAGGTATTGATATTGTCAACAGCAAGAGTCAACATTTTAATGTTTTATTTCAAGGATATTGAGTGTGCGCAATTCCAATAACAATGAAACACACGTTTTGTGCTTTACTTCTATACATAGCTGGAAGCCTGAAAAGAAATTGTCCTTTACAACACTAAAAGAACAAAAAGTTAAATGGGTTACCATGCTTGATGAAATTTCAAAATCAATAGAGCACACTCCCAAGAAGGTTGAGATAGCCAAAAAAGAAAGAACCACAAAAAGTTGCTCAATGTCATTAGCCATTAGGGAAATGCAAATCAAAACTACAATGAGACAACGTCATGCTCATTAGGATTCCAACTATTTTTTAAAAAATGGAAAATAAGGAATGTGGGTGAGGATGTGCAGAAATTAGTCCTTGTGTATTTCTGGTGGGAATGAATGCAAACTGGCGGAGCCACTGTGGAAAACTGATGGCAGCTCCTTTCTCTATATATAAATATATATATACACAATGGAATATTATTCAACTGTAAAAGGGAATGGCATTCTGATACACATTACAACATGGATGAATCTTGAGAACTTTATGCTAAGTGAAAAAGCCAGACAAAAAGGGGCAAATACTATAGGTGTAAACCTATATGAAGTAACTAGAATAAACAAATCGATAGAGGCAGAAAGTATATCAGAGGTTAGCAGGGACTGGGGAAATGAGAAAGGGAGACCTTAAAGGGACAGTTTCTTTAGGGGTGGTGAAAAACATTGATAACGGATGGTGATGATGGTAGCACAATATTGTGAATATATTTAATGCCATGAATTGTATACTTAAAAAGTGGTTAATGTGGCAAATGTTGTGCTATATGTTGCAAGGAAAAAAATTCAGAAAAAAAAAAAAGAATTGATAGACTATTAGTATTGATCTTCAGCTAAGGCTAGTTCAAATGCTGAACTAAAAAGGTATTACTATTTTGAGTCCTCAGAATTATCAAAATGGTTTTTTTCCCACTCATATCACTTTTTAATTATTATCAACCTAATTAAATGAATTAGCAAACTATATCAATAGCAGAAAAAGTTGTGGGCAGAGGTAGATGAATATCCTTTTGCCAAAGAACTCTGTTAAGAAAGCTGATAACCCCAATAATATATTACAGCCATTGAGCTGTTTTTTAGATGACAGAGATTGTGCCAAGCTATTTTACATACTTTATTTTATTTAATCCTCATGACACACATATTATACATGATTGGTGTATTATTATCCCTGCTTTACCAGATAGGAAAACAAGGATGGAGTGGTCATGTAATATGTCTGGGATCTCAGAGCTGGCAAGTTGAAGCTTGGCTTCAACTCAGTTAGTATAATTAAGATCAGCTATGCCTAATGATTTGGGCTATATTGATTATTTTAGAAACAGAGGCAATAATATTGATTAGTTTAGAAACAGAATAAACATTTAGATCTAACATATCATATATGTATCATATGGAGACCTGTTATTATTTTAAATTTATGACTTAGAAGGCATCATACTTGTATTTAATGAAATATGCTATTTTACTATTTAAAGTCCAACTGCTTAGTTATTTCACAAAAATCTAATTGAATTTGCATTAATCTTGTATTGAGAGCATGATCAAATTGTAGCCAATATTTAGTCTGGCATATAAAATATATTGACCTTCTAATTAACACATGGAAAAGAAGTTGCTTTAGTATTTCCTACTTTCAGGAGCTATTCTGATTTATCTAAAGGGAGATGCAAACCTTCATGTCATAGATTCACGCTGGTAAATCTGAATCACCATGGAAAATGCCTGAATGGTTGAAGCACATGGAGTTGGTTAGTAAAGCTTCAAGGCTGAATTAGCCAAATTCTAGAGTAAGGGAAAATAAGGTAGGCAAAGCCTACTAGTGAAAAAAAACTCAGGAAGAGCAAATGGTAAAAGGTTCCTTCACAGTCTGGGTGAGGGATACCAGCCCTAGAATTCTTGGCCAAATGTCCCAGGATATCCCTGCCACAGCAACAGAGAGCTTACACATCCACAGTATCTCTACACTTTGGGGAACAGAGAAAGAAGCCAGTTTTCTCTTTTAAATTCCTGGGAATTACACTGACATATAGAGGGAAGACTTGGAGACATGTCTTCCAGACTTAATAAAGAGATGGTTCATTAGCACACATGACCACAGAAATGTCTTTCTGTATTTGTGGCAAGACAGTGTAGCAGGATGTGCACACCCACTGCTATGAATATCTAGGTTTTTTCCTTTTCTTTTTTTTTTTTACTGGTAGGTGCTACTTTGCTCACTCTTGGGGGTGAAATGACTCCACTAGAGGTTAATGCAGACAGAAACTGTTGCTTACACTAGGATTCCAATTTAATGGCCATGGTGCATCCTGCTGTGTCCCTGAAGGTACAGTGTGCCTTCTGTGTTAAGGATAGGACAGCAGAATATGGCATGCTGCTGATGTAGGACCTAAGGTTTAGGAGCCTTTCAGATATCAATTGAGCAGGAACCCATTCTCCTATATTTGGAGTCTTGGTCTGTACCCAAAATGATCAACTCCTTACAGTACCCACAACATACCTTTGCATTCCCGGGTACCTAAGGGGGCTGGGAGGGACATCTAGACTAAAACTTTGGGGTCAAACTGACGACTCAAGAGGACAGTGAGATGAAACAGTAGCATGTAACACAGTCTCACACGGGCAATATATTTTCGAAAAAATGCAAATCTGAATAAAACTCTGGATTCACTGAACTACTGACCACTTGGGAGTGATTGGGTTCAGTTTCTGAATCAACAATGGGCGAACAAACAGTGCATGCAAACAGCACATAAAATGGTATATGTTAAGAGTCAGATATTTGCGATGAGAATTAGGGCCACAGGGGTACAAAAGGCGAGATACTGACAATGTCAAAGGCAGCAGGGTCTCGGCCCCTATACCAAACCCCACACTTCAGCACTGAGAAAGCCACTCTTTACATGGACAGTCCTTTCCACAACTGCAGTAGTCTTCAAACCTCATGCACCCTCCTAAAAGAATGTTATAAAACTATGTACCTGTTGCATATCGTTGGAAGTTTAATTTTCTCATAAATTTAAATAGCAAGAGGTATAATGTAATGCATTGAGAATACTGGTATTTTGGAATTAATTTTTTCATAGATATAAACAGCAAGAGGTATAAGTTGTAATGTATTAAAAATATTACATACTTCTTTAAATGAATCCAGCAGAATCTAAATGCTAGAGCAAAGTGTATGAATGGGATCTTGCAGTTGGAAATTTTACTTCATTGTTATTTCTTTCTGAACTCATATTTTCATCCCCACTGAATTTTACACCAATGCAATATATTTTAGGCTTCAATGTCTTTTTTGTTGATCATATTTCTCTATGACAAAGTCTGGATGTAATAATGATTATTCAAAAAAACCCTCCCTGTGACCATTTGCCTCTGTGCTGGTTTGAAACAATTATGTTTCCAGGAAAAAGCCATGTTTAATCCCAATCCAGTCTTGTGGAGGCAGCTTCTTTTAAACCTAGGCTGCAAATTTGATTAGATTATCTCCTGGTGATGTGACTCACCCAATTATGGGTATTAACCTTGGATTAGAGGGAGATGTGACTCCATCCATTCCAGGTGGGTCTTGATTAATTTACTGGAATCCTTTAAAGAGGAAACATTTTGGAAAGAGTACCTTTTTGGAGTCACAGGAACCACGAGAGCCCACGCAGCCAGAAACCTTTAAAGATGAAGAAGGAAAACACCCTAGGGGAGCTTCATGAAACAAGAAGCCTGCAGAGAAAGCTAGCAGATGTCCCCATGTTCCCCACGTGCCTTTCCAGTAGAGAGAGAAACTGTGAACTTCTTTGGCCTTTCTTGAGTGAAGGTAACCTCTTGTTGGCGACTTGATTTGGACAGTTTTATAGACTTGCTTTAATTTGGACATTCTCACAGCTTTAGAACTGTAAATTTACAACTTAATAAATTCCTCCTTTTTAAAAGACATTCCATTTCTAGTATACCACATTCCAGCAGCTAGCAAATGACCACATTCTCTAAGTATAAAAAAAACATTCTCCTGGATTGAGCTATTATTTAAATTATTAGAAGAGCACAAATATCAAATCAAATATATTTAAAATTGTGTTAAATAATTATTAAACAAAAGTTACAATTACTGGAAATGAATCTCTTAATGAGATGGGTGGAGAGGGCTTTTTTCCCATTTAGTTCATGTTGTCTGCAGGTGATAATTAACTTACTGCTAAAATGAGACAGGTTTTAGAATTAATTTTCTTCCTTTTTTTTGTTTTATTTTTATTGCTATAACTGTGGAGACCCTTCCCATAAATAAATGTGTGGAAATGGAATAAACTCCTTCCATTATAGCAAAGGCGCTCAATTCCTTGAACTCTTTCACATTTTTACACCAAAAGTGAATGATCTTTCATCAACAATTATTTTAATATCTAAGATAACAACTCAGTTAGGCCCCTATGTGACTTTGCATAAAGAGATGAAAACCACATGACTTGCAAATGGATCTGTTTCCCTATCATTAAAGTCATTCCTTTTGTCAATATTAAAAACATACAAATCATTTCACCTTTTTATTTTGGGTATCTGCAAATCTCCCCAGATCCAGTGAAAAATCCTCATATAACTTCAGCGACTGCCTACCCCACTTCAAAATAGGCTGCAGGATAGCACACTGGTAATTTTATATTACACTTAAATGTGCACAGTTCTCCTGAATGTGTACCAGTAAGTAAAAATACAGCCCAAAGTAGTTCTGAATAAAATACCTTTAAAGAAGGATCTTTTCCCAAGGGACTGCCTATTATCATCAATAAATAAGTTACTTATACACAAACACACCGTATATGTTTATGGTTCAAATCCCCATGGTAATTTACTCAGTTTTAATATAAATTGTGCAGAAACCTTCAATGAAAAACAAGATTTTTTTGTTTCCATAGCAAGTGTGTGTTAGCCAGGTAAGGTAACATATTATTATTAGCAAATCCCATTAATCCACTTATTTATAATGGTGGAAAAACAAGTATAAAATTTATTTCCTTATTTAGATCCTGAGAAATCTAAAATTAACCCAAACCTAAACAATGTTTCATGACCAAGGAGCCCATCATCTCTTCAGAAGTTACAGGCAAATATAGGCTTTTGAGTCTTGGTGGTGGTACTTACAAGGCTAACATAATTTAAATAGATTTCAGTCACCACCTTTCAAATATTAAGAAAGCTGCCAAGTACTAGAAGCAAGTGCTGAGCAGTTTTACATGCCTAGGAGGCTGCAAGCTGCAACCTTCTCTCAGAAAAGTTACACTCAATGGATCTGAGAGAATCAACAAGCCCCCTGTTGTTTTCTTAAATCAAACAGTCCAACCCTCAAGACACAACAAATGTGTTTCAATTTTTATTTGTGGAATGCAGAACCTTTATGAAGGTTTACTTTGGCTTTCTGTTTTCATCATATATTTGTCATGAGATTACATTGTATGATAAATTGGACTTACTAAGTATCAAAAAAAGAAGACAATATATTTTACAAGGGGAAAAAAAACACTAAGAAATAAAAGAGCACATAGCCTTTCCTGGGCCCTAACAGTATAATACAAAAAGGTTTACCTTTTCAATTTCTGAGTTGATGCCTTCTGTTTCTATTTCTCCTGTAGGAAATACATCAAGGCTGGTCTTCCTTCAGCAATCAATGTGTTTGTAGGCCTTACCAAATACAAGATGGATGATGACACTTGCCAAGAAAACCAGAACCTCAGCCCTCCAACCACATGAGATTGGAAGAGGAGCCTGAACTCCAGATGAGAACGCAACCAGTGGACATTAGACTTCTGAAACCTTCAGAGAAGAAACTGGGTTGTTACCGACACAACTGTGGGCTGTTTTAAGTCACTGAGTTTGTGGTAATTTGTTACACAGCAATAGAATACATATATATATATATATATATATTGCCCAAACAGATCAATTCCAAGACCTTCAAAAAGTTTTATAGGGCACAACCTTTCTACCTGGCCAAGACAATATGTGTATTGTTTCTTTATCTACCATTTTTGATCCATACTGTAAACAAAATGCTATTGGTGTCCACTAAAAGAAGAATAATCTTAGTGACTGGGTGGAAGCCGAGGACTAACGCTAAGGTACTTTTGAGAAGATGGGAAAGAACTTGATCCTCCACTTTCTACTTCTAATTTTAATTATTTATTGAGCATCTGTACTATGGCTGAACTACAATAGGCACTTCACTGATATAAACTAACTACCAGAACGTTGTAATGAGGTAGTGATCATCCTCATGTTACAGATGAGAAAACAGAAGGCTCTGTGAATTGAAGTACATTTTATTTTAACCCTATATACCACTTGTATTTTATAGCTAAAGTGTCTCTCCACCAGAGTTTCTTTCTTCACTTAACATCTAACATCCTCCAAATGGCCATAACCCAGACAAGCTCACCCTAAAACCAGTCAATGAATTTTGAGACTTCTCATTTCAAAATTCCTGAATCAGATCTTTGGAGTTATCCATTTGAGTGATTTTGCCCCTTGATTTTGTTTTTGAGTTGTTTCGTTTTGTTTTACTAGGCAACTTTGCTTTTACACTAAAGGTGATTTATAGGCTAGACAAGTAATTTTTCTGTCTTAACTGCACATAGGAATCATCTGCAAGCATTAAAACATTCTTATGCTTGCACCTCAAACCCAGAGATTCTGATTTAATTGCTCTGAAGTGGAGTCTGAGTTTCCGGGTTTTAAAATTTTTCCAGATGGTTCTAACCTGCAGCCAAGGTTGAAAACCGGTGATCTAGAGTTGGTATACACCTGTGAATGGGGTTACAGACATTGTTAACTGGACTGGAAGCAGTGGGAAAAGAAAACACTAGCATCAGATTGAGGCATCCTGGACAACCAAGGATACTGACAACACACCAGAAGGAAAGCCTGCTAATTGTTTCTTAGCTGTGTTGGTACAAATATTCCCATGTGCTTTTCTACAATAGAAGTCTAATTTTAAAAGATTTGTATTGTTGCTTTATTTAATATTTCTTTGTAAGCATACTTACAATAAGTAGTTCATCTCCTAAAATCACTGTGTGTATTGCTGTCCTATCAGTTTAGCTTAATATATAAAGTCATCTTTCTGTTGTAGGCTTTAACTTGATTGTTCACAATTTCTTCTGTCTTTTCTCATTATCCTTATTTATCCTATTTAAAAGTGTTTCATTATTTTTCTTAGTTTGTGATAACTTTGGCTAGTTCTTAATTATTTGTTTCAATGTGACTACCTTCATTAAAAAAACATCAAAGTTATAACATAGAAAGTGAATTTTTATCACAAACCCAACCCTGGCCTGTAATTCATTCAAACTTAATCCTTTCAGTCCCTTGAATATAATAAAACTCTCCTGACTCTGGTTTTTCTTAGACACTATTCACTCTACACTAAATAATGTTTCTGTGGTTATTTCTTCCTTATCTTTCTAGTTTCAACTAAACCATCAATTTTTCAGGAACATGTTCTCAGATCTCTAGACTGGAGAGCTCCAACCCATGAATCCCTGGTACCTTCAGCAAAAACCGAACATGCCATCACTCACCACAGCGTAGTCTGGTTAAGGGTCTTATAGAGCTCTGCCGCTATATTGGATGTCCAGTGCATAATAGGGAGTCAATAAATATTTATTGGATGAAAAATGCTAAGACTATACCACATATCTTTTCAGACTATGAACGCACATAATATACTTATAACTGGTGTCAAATCACATAGGTTGCATTAATTTTCACTCAACAATATGTCATTGTCCTTTCAGGTCAGTTAATGTAGCTCAATCTCATTCTTCAACTTTATAGAATTCTATTTTTGTGCTTAGACTGTACTGTATGTAAGAATTAGTTTGCCATCATTTTTTAGTAGTGAAGTTATGCTGCGATCAATATCCTTGTTCATACATATTTGTCATGTGTACATTTATTTCCTGATAGTCCTTTAGGTAGGTTCATTGAGGGAAAAGATGGGTAAACTTTAATGTTGACATATTTTGCCAGATTCTTCTCCAGAAAAGATATTTTTTCACAATTTAAACTGCCACCACTAGTGGGTTGTTTTAATTTTGTATCTTTTTATTTGATATATTTCATGTTAAACCTTATATCTGTATTTATGCACAATTATAAAACATCATTTATGTGTATCTTAATCATTACGTTAGCAACTGCTGTGAAATAATTCAATAATGATCAAAGTGACACATCTCACAGAATTCTGAAAAATGAATAGTGCAAAACAGTATCTCCCCAGGTCAAAATTTTAAATCTTACCTCATCTATCAAATTGTTGAAACACAACCGAATGGTAGTGTTCAATACACCAGAAATGAAATGGCTTTTTTGAAAGGGGAATTTAATAAGTTTCAAGTTTACAGTTCTAAGGCCATGAAAATGTCCCAATAAAAGCAAGTCTATAGAAATGTCCAACATAAGGCATCCAGGGAAAGATACCTTGGTTCAAGAAGGCTGATGAAATTCAGGGTTTCTCTCTCAAGTGAGAAGGCACATGGCAAACACAGTCAGGGTTTCTCTCTCGGCTGGAAGGGAACATGGCGAACATGTCAATGGCTTCTAGTAGTTGCTTCATGAAGGCCTCTTGCTTCATGAAGCTCCCTCGGGGCATCTCCTTTTTCATCTCCAAAGGTCACTGGCTGGTGGACTCTGTGGTTCTCTCATCATTCTTCGTGACTCTGCTCTGTTGCTCTCTGGTCATTCTCCTCATTCTCCCATCATTCTCAAGCTTTCTCTAAAATACTCCTTCTTTTATAAGATTCCAGTAAACAAATCAAGACCCATGTAGAATGGCTGGAGACACATCTCCATCTAATCAAATTTAATATCCATAATTGATTGAGTCACATCTCCATGGAGATAACCTAATCTAGTTTCCAACCTCTAGTACTGACTAGGAATTATAAGAAACGGTTGCTCCCACAAGATTGATCAGGATTAAAACATGGCTTTTCTAGGGCACATAAATTCTTTCAAACTGGCATGGGTCATAACACCTTTCCAAAGATTTACAGTTCTTAACCAGAACCTGATCCAGTGGAAAACCTCATAGGATCTAAGTCGATCTTCATGTGTCGGTGGTAAACAGTTTCAGAAGTACATGAACAAAAGCAAATAGGAAGGTAGATCCAAGAGCATTTTGTCTTTTTTATGTTATAGTGTAGAGCATTGCTACATTTTAGAATCTTATATAAGATGCAACTTATATTCATCCATCTGCTGAAATGATGAACAGCATACCATTTCGCACATTTTCAAAACCTCTAAAGCCCACATAATTATTTGCAAAAAATCTGAAAATAATTACCACCAAAAAGCAGTAAATAATTAACAATTTACTTATTAACAAAGAATTAATATAATAGTAGTAATAACACAAATAATGATAATTTTTTAAAACTCTCAAACTTTCCATTTTAAACAACAGAAATTTTCTGATGAAATAATGATTCATTTTTACTTGTTTTTAATGGCAACTTTGTAAAAGAATGATCAAGAACAACTGCAAAACACCTCCATTAAGGTCCAGGGTTTTAATTTAAGAGAATGTCCTAGCATTCAATATTGTGAATATAAAACATACTCTCATGTATTTACTCTAATTTGGTTGAGAATATGAAGTAAAAAAATTAGATTTAGGTTGTAGCAAATACCATTGCAGGAAAGTTGCAGGATGAGTAGAGGGGAAATAGAGAATATTAGAAAATTATTATTAGTCCAGGCATTTGCTTTGGAGGTTAAGAAGTTCAGAATGGATTTCCAGGAAGATGTCCGAATAGAGTAGCTCGAGATTAGCCCTGCTCCATGGAAAAGTTAGAGAAGGGACAGGAAGGCGACTGAATCACACATGCAGTGATTCAGGAGTGCAGCTCATCTGCTGCACCACATGCGGCAGCCCTGGCTGCAGAGGCCGAGGAACTGAGGGCCAGAAAGCTGCAGCCTGGCGTGGAGGTGCAGAGCCTGTGGGAGTGCTCAGATGGGAGCCAGGGACTAGGAAGTAAGCCAGACCACATTCCTTGGGCACACTAGCCTCATCAGCACAGCCCCGTGACCTGCGACTCACCCCATGCCCCATGCACATGAATCCCGTCACCCACTCCACTCCCTATGCTCCAGATGCCCCCACCCCATCAGCCCCCAGTGCACTTACCTGCCCCACACCCCCATCCCAAGTGCTGCCCAGCCCACCTCTCCTGCACCCCTCCTGAGCACTACCTCCCCCTCCCTGTTCCCTGCAGACTATTGCTAGTGCATAAAGGTTGCAGGCACAAACCTCCATACCTAGGCTACCTCTGACCCATGCCCATAGTGTCACAGAGCCTCATCCAACCCTACCCCTAAGCTCTGCACATCAGTTTACAGCACTCATAGACCCAAGCATGCATACAGGTCTCCAATCACATCATTCAGCTCTGAGAACCTCAGTTTATAGCAGTCTTAGAACTGCAAATGTGCACGACCTTCAGCCACACTTCCCAGCTCTGAGAAAGTGCTGACCTGCACAGCCCAGTCACATCTACTCCCAAACCATGAAGGCATAATTCCAACCTGCTGCCACAGCTCTACACATGCTTACAAAAGGCTTCATGCCTTAGACCAGCGCGCATCAGGGTCATGCACCCCCAGATCAGTGCACCCACACAGCTACATCCCCCTTGGCTGCTGGGCACCCACATTCATAATCATCAGTGTAATATTCCCAAACTGCGTCTACACCTGCCCTGAAACAAAACACCACACTGAGTGCCCCACCCCATACCCTACTCCCTGCTGTACATCATCCTGAAGACACAAGGCATTAGACTACTGAAAGAAATCAACTCCCAAAATAAACCAATCAAGATATTTACATGCCATGAAGACAGCAGAAGATCATCAAGCATATCACAATGCAGACAGATACAGCCCTGCCTAATGACCAAATGTTGGAACAACTAATCAAAGATGTTCATACAACTCTACTTAATAAAATAAGTGGGATAGCAAATGACATAAAGGATACAAATAGATAGAAAGTGAAAGGATGGAAAAAGATTTACCACACAAGTTGTAACCAAAAGAAAGTAGGAGTAGTTATATTAATACCAGACAAAATAGACTTTAAATGTAAATACATCATAAGAGGCAGAGAAGGACACTATATATTAATTAAAGGGTCAATTCACCAAGAAGATATAAAAATCATAAATGTTTATGCTCCCAATCAAGGAGCTCCAAAGTACATGAGACAGACACTGGCAAAACTGAAGGGAGGAAAGGTGTTTCAACAATATTAGTAGGAGACTTCAATACACCACTCTTCTCTGTAAATAGAACAAGCAGACAGATGATCAATAAGGAAATAGAGAAGTTAAATAACTTGATAAATGAATTATACCTAACAGACATATATAGGTTATTGCACCTCAAAGCACAAGGATATACATTCCTCTCTAGTACTCAATAGAACATTCTTCAGGATAGATCATATTCTGGGGCAGAAAAATGGCCTTCATAAATTGAAAAACATTGAAATTACTCACAGCACTTTCTTTGATCACAGTGGGATGAAGCTGGATCTCAATAACCACCAAATAATGAGAACATTCACAAATTTTTGGCAGTTAAATAACACACTCTTAAACAACCAGTGGGTCAAAGAAGAAATTGCTAGAGAAATCAGTAGCTATCTGGAGATGAATGAAAATGAGAATACAACTTATCAGAACTTATGGGATGTGGCAAAGGCTGTGCTGAGAGGGAAATGTATTGCCCTATTGTCTATATAAGTAAACAAGAAAGAGCAAAAATCGAGGTCTTAACAAACTGCACACCTGGAGGAACTTGAGAAAGAACAGCAAATTGACCCCAAAGCAAATAGAAGAAGAGATATAACAAAGGTTAAAGCAGAGATAAATGAATGGGAGAAGAAAAGAACAATAGAAAGAATCATAAAACCAAAAGTTGGTTCTTTGAGAAAATTAATAAAATCGATAGGCCACTAGCAAGACTGACAGAGAAAAAGGGAAAGAGGATGAAAATAAGCAAAATCAGAAATAAGAAGGGGTGTGTTATCACAGACCCTGAAGAAATAAAAGAAATCATAAGAGGATACTATGAACAACTATATGCCAACTAACTAGACAACTAAGACAATGGACAAATTCCTGAAAACACACAAACAAGCTACACTGACTCAGGAAGAAACAGAAGATATCTACAAGCAATCACAAGTAAAGAGATTCAATCAGTTATCAAAAATCTTCCTACAAAGAAAAGCCCAGGGTCAGATGGCTTCACAGAGAAGTTTCATCAAACATTCCAGAAAGAACTAACACCAATCCTGCTCAAACTATTCAAAAAAATTGAGGAAAAGGAATTGAACCCAACTCATTTTATGAAGCTAATATCATTTTTTAATACCAAAACTGGGTAAAGATGCCATAACAAAGGAAAACTAAAGGCCAATTTCCCTAATGAACACAGACACAAAAATTCTCAATGAAATTTTAGCAAATTGAATCCAACAACATATTAAAAGAATTATACACACTGACCAAGTGGGGTTTATACCAGGAATGCAAGGATGGTTCGATACAAGAAAAGCCATTAATGTAATACAGCACATTAGCAAATCAAAAGGGAAAATCACATGATCATCTCAATTGATACTGAAAAATCATTCAACAAAATTAAGCATTAGACAAAATTAAGCATCCTATTCTGATAAAAACACTCCAAAAGATAGGAATCAAATGTAACTACCTCAATATGATAAAGACAATACATGAAAAACTGATAGCCAGGATTGTACTCAATAGAGAGAGACTGAAAGCTTTCCCCCTAAGATCAGTAACAACACAAAGATGCCCACTGTCACCATTATTAGTCAACATTTTGCTAGAAAGTCTAGCTAGAGCAATCAGGCAGGACAAAGAAATAAAAGGCAGCCAAATTGGAAAGGAAGAAGTAAAACTCTCATATTTGCATGATATACTATACTGGGAAGATCCTGAGAAATCTACAGCAAAGTTACTTGAGCAAGGTGGCAGGATATAAAATTAATGTGCAAAAATCAGTAACATTTCTATACACAAGCAATGACCTAGCTGAGGAGTCAGTTAAGGAAAAAAAATCCATTCAAAATAGCAACTAAAAGAATCAAGTACTTAGGAATGAACTTATCTAGGAACATAAAGGACATGTACACAGAAAACTATATAACATTGCTGAAAGAAAACAAAGTGGATCTAAATAGGTGCAAAGACATTCCCTGCTCATGGGGAAGGATAAATGTAGTTAAGATATCAATTCTCCCCAAATTGACCTACAGATTCAACACAGTACCAATCAAAATTCCAACAACCCACTTTAAAGATTTGGAAAAAACTAATTACCAAATTCATCAGGAACAAAAAGAGACCCCAAATAGCTAAAAGCATCCTAAAAAAGAAGAACAAAGTGAGAGGATTAACACTCCCTGACTTTAAAACCTATTATAAAGCCACAGTGGTCAAAACAGCACAGTGCTGACACAAAGATAGAGTACTGACCAATGGAATTGAATCGAGAGTGCAGAAATAGCCCACCAAATATTTTGACAAGGCCCCCAAATTCTCTGAACTAGGACAAAATACTCTTTCCAATAATTGGGCATGGAAGAGGTGGATATCAACAGTCAAGAGAATGAAAAAGGACCCATATCTTACACCCTACACAAAAATTAACTCAAAGTGGATCAAACACTTAAATGTAAGAACTAACACCATAAAGCTTCTAGAAGAAAATTTAGGGAAACATCTTCAAGACTATTAATAGGAAGTAGCTTCCTATCTTTACACACAAAGCACAAAGCAACAAAAGAAAAAAATAGATACATGGGAACTCCTCATAATCAAATGCTTCAGCACCTCAAAGGACTTTGTCGAAAAGGTGAAGAGGCAGCCAACACTTGGGAGAAAACATTTGGAAGTCATATATCAGACAAAGGTTTGATTTCCTGTATATACAAAGAAATCATGCAACTCAACAATAAAAGAACAAACAACCCAATTAGGAAATGGGCTAAAGATATGAATAGGCATTTTTCTGAAGAGCAAATACAGATGGCTCAAAAGCACATGAAGTTACTCATTTTCATTGGCTATAAGGGAAATGCAGATCAAGACTATAATGAGATACCATCTCACACCTATAAGAATGGCTGCTATTAAACAGGAAACTATAAACGTTGGAGAGGGTATGGAGAAACTGGGACACTTAGGTACTGTTGGTGGGAATGTATAACGGCACAGCCACTATGGAAGACTGTTTGGCAGTTTCTTAGGAAACTGAATATTGAGTTGCTCTATGATCCAGCAATAGCACTACTTGGTAATACTCAGAAGAGCTGAAAGCAATGACACAAACAGATATTTGCACAACAAGGTTCACAGGAGCATTGTTCACAATTTCCAAAAGATGGAAACAAACCAAATGCCTATCAATAGATGAGTGGATCAACAAAATGTGGTATATACATACAATGGGATATTACGCAGCAGTAAGACAAAATGACATCCTGAAGCACACGACAAGATGGATAAGCCTTGAGACCATATTGCTGAGTGAAATTAGCCAGACACAAAAGGATAGATACTGTATGATTTCAGTTTTATGACCAGCATAAAGGTATAATTAGAGGTTTATATTACAGAATATAGGGGAGTTACAGATACATAGAAATTATAGATGGGAGAACCATTAGCTAATGCGGTTGAACTCCAATGTAAGGGAATAGATAGCAGTGAAAGTGGTTCTCTAGTGGGTCTATAAGTAATACTACCATATTGAAGATGAACAAGATTAAAAGGGATTGTAGAGACCTACATGTCCCACTAATTCACACTAGAAATATGAATGAGTTCTTGCAAGAATTACTTTAAAGATATGATTCATGTACAAAGAGTGTTTAAGTCCGGGGTAGAGGGGGAAAATTGCTATTGCATGCTATGAGCTATGTTCAAAAGGAAACCACCAGCACTACCACAGCAACAGCAGAGGTAAATAATAGGGGGAGGGACAAGAATTAAGATGGGGTTTAGATTTCCTATGTGGCGTGGGTGTGTTTACCAATTTTCTTTCTCTTGGGAACAAGGAAATTATCTAAAATTGAGAATGTTGATGGACTGTGGACTTTGGGCCCTAAACATGAGGCCTAATGAATGCAGGTGGTTTAAAGATGCACTGATGGAGAAGTAGACTGGCAAATGATGGTGTATACTTATGAACAAATGTTGTGCTGCTACAAAAAGGAACAATGTCATGAAGCATGCAATGATGTGAATGAACATGTGGGACATTTGGTGAGACAAAATAAGCCAGAAACAAAAGGACAAGAATGGTATGGTCTCCTCTATAAAATGCTTATAAGAAAACAGGGGCCTAAACTGTAAGCTTTTAGAAACACATTAAGTCCGGAGTGGTGATTATTATTTCTAGATTTTGAGAGGCTGTTCTATATATAACCTGATATTTAGAGATAAGAATGAAACCGAACAGGTGGGAGTTAAAGTAATATAGAACACAGGGGTAAGGAAGTCAGTGACTTAATTTTAGAACTGCACATACTCTTTGAAACCAATGAAAGAAAGGTTTATTTGGTCTGGAACTAAAAATTTTCTGTAGTGCATAATCTAAGTCAACCTATCTGTATAGCTCATTTGAACAACTGAAACACAGGGAGCCCAGAACAAGAAAGAGATCTTTTAATCTTGTATAGATTATTTTAATGCCTGGATACATCCTAGGGTATATTAAGCAGATAATCAAAAAGTATTGGCAAAGTCCACTGTGGGATGGGGGTAAGAATATGGAACTTTTAAACCTTACCATCAGGGAATCCCCTGATATTGTGTCAAACTTTAGGGACACTCAAATCAATAGGTCATGCCCTCGATCATGAGGCTTAGTCTTGTGCAGCTCATGTAAGTAGCAGAGAAGCTTAGACTAGGCATACACATGCCTAAGAGTTACTTCTGAAGGACCTCTTTTGTTGCTCAGATGTGGCCTCACTCTCTGAGCCCAAATCTGCAAGTGAAATCATTGCCCTCCCCCGAATGTGGGACATGACATCCAGGGGTGAAAGTCTCCCTGGCAATGTGGGAGATGACTCCCAGGGATGAATCCAGACCTGGCACCATGGGATCAACAATTCCATCCTGACCAAAAAATGGAAAAGAAGTGTAACTAATAAAGTATCTGTGGCAGAGAGAGTCCAAATACAGTCGAGAGGCTACTCTGGAGGTTGCTCTTACACAAGCTTCAGTTAGACCTTGCTACCTATCATAACCTGCCAACCCCCAACCAGGACTATTCTAGCCAATCCTAAAGAACACCTTGGGCAATATATAAGATTCCACAAGTGTTTCTTGTACTTAGAGTATCTTTCCAGAAACCTACAACCTCCAGATGGGGCTCTGGTTCAGGTAAGTCTTGAAACCTAGAGGACCCAGCCTCTCCAGAATATCAGATAGTTCCATCTCCTTACCGCATATTAGTGACAGACCCTTCCAATATGAAAAATTTAGAATTGTCATAGCCCAAACATCCCTAAAGAGAGGGATGGAAAGATCAAAGGTGATGATGGAGTTATACAGAGAAGATAGGATTTAACAAGTGAATATGAATGCTGAATCATTAAATTGATATCTCTTTTAGTCTCCAGTATTTTAGAACAGCTAGAAGTAAAAACCTAAAATTGTGGAATTATAATCCATGTCAAACTCTAAAATATGTTCTACAACTAACTGCAGTGCTGTGCTTTGAAATATATAGCTTTTTTGTATATATGTTATTTTTCATGAAAAAAGGATAATAAGTCAATTGTGATGATAAAAAATATTTATGCCTTCTAGGCTCCTATATTCTGAAGCAGTTAGAAAGAAAATTATGAAAGGATCATATAGTAGCCCATGACAAACTGGGATCTGTCCTGTAACTACCTGTTGAAGAGTGCTTTGAAAACTATTGCTTTATTTCCTTGCATTATATAGATATCATATTATACAATAAGAAAAGTTAAAAATAAAAAAAAAAGAGTGGGAGAAAGATCAATGATGATGGTGGATTTATACAGAGAAGGCAGGGTTTAACACATGAGTATGAGTGCTGAATCATTATACTGATATTTCTTTCAGCCTCCAGTACCTTAGAACAGCTAGAAATAAAAGCATAAAATTATAGAATTGTAACCCATAATAAACTCTGAAATCTGTTCCAGAACTAATTGTTCCAATGTACTTTGAAATTTATTGCTATTATGTGTATATGTTATTTAAAGAGAAGGAGGAGTATAACAGAGAAGACAGGATTTCGCAAATGGGTATGACTGCTGAATCATTATACTGATACTTCTGTTGGTCCCCAGTGTCTTGGTGCAGCTAGAATAAAAACTGAAAAGTCATAGAAATGTAACCCATACCAAATTTTAAAATCTGTTCCATAGCTACTGGTTGAAATGTACTTAGAAATTTATTTCTTTTTCTGTATATATGTTATATTTCACAATAAAAAAATGTTTAAACAAGAATGGCAATATGGAAAACTTCAACAGATGAAATAATGCCTATGATAGTAGACATCACAGACAAAAACATAAAGAGGGACATCTGGGTCTCTCTCTCTCTCTCTCTCTCTCTCTCTCTCTCTCTCTCTCTCTCTCTCTCTCTCTCTCTCTCATGCATACACACACACACTCACAAGCACATGTATGTCTGCAGATAAATAGAATCGTATGGTTTGAAGGACACTGTGTCCTGTTTGGTTCAAAATCACTCATAAACCCTGTCCAGGTTCCCTCTACCATGTCTGACCCAACACCTAGCCATGCCTCTAACGATAAGAGACCCCTGGTTCATAGCGACCACTCTGTTCCATACACAGACACAGGAGTATCAGAGACAGCCCTTTTAGCTCTTTGCTGGATATCTCAATAAAAAAGTCCCACTGGCATTTCCAAATCAATCTGTTCAAATTCAAAGTCATTTTATTCCCTGCCGCAAAGCTGCTCCTTTTCCTAAGGGGCTCCTTGCCAGGGTTAACAGGCTTACTGCCCCACTAAGCTAGACCTTCTGGCATTATTTTTGATCGACTCTCTTCCCTACTCCTACAGCCAGGCATATTGCAGGCTTTGAATAGCAATATGTAAAGGAAAAATGGAAACAAAAAAGAAAGGGAGAAAAGGAAAAAAAACGAATAGTGGAGAAAGGGAAAAAGAAAGTTTGGGAGGGAGGAATGGAAAAAGAAAGGAAGATTCTTTCAATGGTATGGTTAAATTGACACCCAAATTCATTGTTTCTTTTGCACTTCCACACTGATAACCCTAATTTAGACATTTCTATTTATCTATTTTTTGCCTTTAAACTTTTATTTTTCTGCTGTTAGAGACATATTATATTTGCATTTTTCCAGTCAACATATATTTATTAAATACCAACACTGTCCCAGGCACATTTTTAAACATTTTTTATTATGAAATATATATGCAGAAAAGTAATACATTTCAAAATACAGTTTAACAAAGAGCTATAGAGCAAATTTCAAAGTATAGTATAGGTTACAGTTCAACAATTTCAAATACTTCCTCCTGGCTATTCCAACACACTAGAACCAAAAAGAAATATCTATATAAAGATTTAGTAGTCATAATCATTTGTTATATCCTAACTTCTCAGTTTCAACTCATCCCTCTTATTTGATTATTCTCTCAATCTTCAGGCATATTGGGGCAATAACCTATCTAACTTCCTGCTGAAAAGGGTGTCGACATGATGGGGAAGTGGAATGCAACTGGTTGATGTCCTTGGAGAAAATGGTACCTTTAGGTTTCAGGGTTTATCTGGCATAGGAACAATCTAGACGCTTTGAATTTTGGAAAAAATAAACTTAATCAGTAAAACATTTACAGAATCTTAGATAGAGCCCTGGGTGTTCTTAAGGGTATTCAGGAATATTGCTGCCTGACACTTGGTGTACCATGGTGATCTACATTATCTGGCTGACGCTTGCAAAAGAGAAACTTCCAGAATAACCTCTCAATTCAATTTGAAATCTCTAAGCCACTGAAACCTGAAACTGTTTTGTTTCATTTCCTTTCCCCCTTTTAGTAAATAAAGCATTCTTAATCCCATGAGGCCAGGGCCAGGCTGATTCCTGAGAGTCAAGTCCCACCAGCCTTTCAGTTTATCACCCAGCCATGAACTATCCTTGCAGCAACAGTCAGGCCAGTGCTGGCCTGACCAGACAACTGGGCATCATCATTTGGCCAAGTTGACACCAAAACCTCACCATCACAGTGGCTTTGCAAATACGTTTTTATACATTGCCCAAATTACTCTGGGATATATTGGGGCATCACATTAACCTGGACAAATCAAGAAAATCTCACGCCCTATTCAAGATTCCCTGTACTTATGGTGTTGAACGAAACTGACCATATAAGTTAAATTAGGTAATGCACTACCCCAAATATAAATTTTGCACCAAATAAACATCTCTCCCTTTGGTCTCACATAGAAGTTGAAGTTTTAAAATATGGATCACATCATCCTTTACCCTATATTGTGATTTATCTTAGTCCTATCCAAAGCGGTTTCATTCATATCTGATCCCTTTTTCAACTTTTAAATAGCTCCTGAATGGGGTAGTGCTGACTTTCATAGATGCAAAGCTCTAACTCTGAGCCTCCAGTGTCACATAAATACTTGAAATTTCTGAAACCGACCAGGTAACAGACAAACAGCGCAGTATCTCAGAATTTAGAAATAAGTTACAACTCCTGAATATATGTGCTGCTGTAAGAGCTTACAATCTAAGCCCTAATTTTCTTATAAGCATTTTCTAAATAAGACCAAAAAATATTTGTCCTTTTATTTCTGGCTTATATCACTCAATTCAATGTCATCAAAGTTCATTCACCTCGCTGCAAACCTCACAACTTCATTCTTTCCGAGGCCACACAATATTCTATCATTTTTATACACCACAGTTCACAACTCTGCTCATTAGTCAATGGACCCTTCAGCCATCTCTATCCATTGGGAATTGTGAATAATGCTGCCATAAACCTCAGTGTGCAAATGCTGTTCGTGTTCTGCTTTCAGTTCTTCCAAGTCTATTCCTAGTAATGGGATTGCATGATCATATGGCGACCCTATATTTAGCCTCTGTGGAACTGCCACCCTACCCTCCAGAGGGGCTGTACCTACTTCCCTACCAAATTGATTAGGTATACCTCTTTCTCCACCTCTTCTCCAGCACTTATAATTTCTGTTTGTTTGTTTATTTATTTTAATGTGCAGATTTTACTGAGATATACTCACGTAGATATATTCTATCCAAAGTATACAATCAATATCTCACATATCCTCATATAGTTGTGCAATCATCATCACTCTTAGTTTTAGACTATTTGAGAAAAATAACAGATAGGCACCACACACAAAAAAAGAAAACCTGAAATATGCCATATCTCTCATCACCCCCAATTACTTACCCCTAGTACTGGTGTGGTACTAGTAAGGTATTACTGTTAACTATAGTCCATAGCGTGCAATTGGTAATTTTCCCCCATATACCACATTATTGCTCTTTGAACAAGTGTCCTACATTTTAAGTAGTCGATGCAAGAACTTTTTATATTTGTTGTTAATTGGTGGGATACATAACTATAAGCAAACTCTTTCAATCATGTTCACCCTCAATATGCATTACTTATAATCCCAATAACGAATTTACCATCCCCTCTACCCATTCTCAAGCATTTAAGTTCACCCTTGTTAACAATTCTGGACATATTAGGTAACTACTCCCCCTTCTCTAATTTCTGTCTATCTTTAAATCCCCTATTAAGACGTTGAGTTTACATTTTCTAGGTGGTTCATATACAATATCTGTCCTTTTCTGCCTTGCTTATTTCATTCAGCCTTACATCCTCAAACATGCTTCAGGACCTCATTCATACCTACTGCTTCATAATATTCCATCGTATGTATATACCATGTTTCGTTTATCCACTCATCTGTTGATGGACACTTGGAATGTTTCCATCATTTGGCAGTTGTGAATAGTGCCACCTTCAACATCAGTGTGAAAATGTCTGTTCCTGTTACTGCTTTCAGCTCTTCTGGGTATATGCTGAATAGCAGAATTACCAGATCATAGGGCAACTCGATATTAAGTTTTCTTAGGAACTGTCGAACTGTATACCCTTTTACAATCCCATCAGAAGTGAAGAAGTTCCAATTTCTCCACACATTTTCCAACACTTTTAGTTTCCTGTTTGTTTGATTGATGCCATTCTTATAGGTGTGAGATGATATCTTGAAGTTCCAATTTCTCCACATATTTTCCAACACTTTTAGTTTCCTGTTTGCTTAATAGGTGTCATTCTTACAGGTGTGAGATGATATCTCATTGTGGTTTTGATTTGTATTTTCCTGAAAGCTAATGAAGATGTACAGCTTTTCATGTGCTCATTTAGCCATTTGTATTTCCTCCTTGGAAAAATGTATATTAATATCTTCTGTCCATTTTATAATTGGATTGTCCTTCTGTTGTTGAGTTCTAGGATTTCTTTATATATACTGGATATCAGTCCCTCGTCAGATTTTCTCTCCTATAGAGTTGGCTGCTTCTTTACTTTTTAGACAAAGTCCTTTGAGGCACAGAAGTGTTCAATCTTGAAGAGTTCCAATTTATCTATTGTTTCTTTTGCTGCATGAGCTTTGGGTGACTTCCTATCACCAGGTCTTGAAGATGTTTCCCTACATTTTTTCTTGGAGTTTTATGGTACTGGCTCTTATATTTAGGTCTTGTATCCACTTTGAGTTAATTTTTGTATAGTGCTTGAGGTAGGGATCTACTTTTATTTCTTTGAATATGGATATTCAGTTCTCCCAGGCACATTTATTGCAGAGACTATTCTGTTGCAGATCAGTGGATTTGAGGTCGTGTTAAAAATCAATTGACCATAGATTTAGGGGTCTATTTCTGAATTGTCAATTTGATTCCATTGATTAATATATTTATCTTTGTGCCAATGCCATGCTGCTTTGAACACTGTGGCTTTAAAATAAGCTTTAAAGTCAGGAAGAATATGTCTTCCCACTTTCTTCTGTTTGGAATTTTTTGGCTATTCAAGGCCCCTTTTCCTTCCAAATAAATTTGATAACTAGCTTTTCCAAGTCTGAAAAATAGGTTGTTGGGATGTTGATTAGTATTACATTGAATCTGTAAATCAATTTGGGTAGAATTGACATCTTAAATGACATTTAGCCTTCCTATCCATGAGCATGGAATGTCTTTCCACCTACTTATGTCTTCTTTGATTTCTTTAACAATGTTTTGTAGTTTTCTGGGTATAAGTGCTTTATTTTTGGCTAAGTTTATTCCTAGATACTTGATTTTTTTAGTTGCCATTGGAATGGAACTTTTTTCTTGATTTCCTCCTAGTTAGGTCATTCTTAGTTATAGAAACACTACTGATTTTTGTTCAATACAAGATTAATGCAAAAAATGCTTTTGATATTTTTATTAGCTCAAGTAGTTTTGTCATAGAGTTCTCAGGATTTTCCAAATATAGGATCATGTCAACTGCAAATAATGAGAATTTTACTTCTTCCTTGATGAAATGGATATCTTTTATTTCTTTTTCTTGCCTAATTGCTCTAGCTAGAAATTCTACACAATGTTGAATAATAGTGGTGATAGTGGGCATCTTTGTCTCATTCTCAATCTTAGAGTGAAGGCTTTCAATCTCTTACCACTGAGTATAATACTAGCTGTGGGTTTTTCACATATGCTATTTATCTGTTGAGGAAGTTTCCTTCGATTACTACCTTTTAAAGTGTTTTTATCAGAAGAAGATGCTGAAGTTTTTCAAATGCCTTCTCAGCAGCCATCAAGATGATCATGTGATTTTTACCTTTCAATTTGTTAATGTGTTATATTACACTAATTGATTTTCTTATGTTGAACCACCTTTGCACATCTAGAAGAAACCCCACCTGCCATGGTGTATAATTCTCTTAATACACTGTTCAATTAGAATTTCAAATATTTTGCTGAGAAATTTTGCACCTATATTCATTAGAGAGACTGGCCTGTAGTTCTCCTTTCTTGTAGTATCTTTATCTGGTATTGGTCTTAGAGTGAGGTTAGCTTCATAGAATGAGTTAGGTAGTACTCTTTTTACTTCAATTTTTGTTTTTGAACACTGTATGGTGGGGGTCACATTTCATTCTTTTTCCATGTGACTATCCCATTATTGAAGCACTATTTGTTAAAAAAAAAAAAAGTGGGGGGTTGGGGGAGGAAAGTGCACAGATTGGGAATTGAACCTGGGTCTCCTGCATGGCAGGTGAGAATTCTATCACTGAACTGAACTTTTTAACTTCCTCAGCCTAGCTATGGGTTTGTCAATCTTGTTGATCTTCTCAAAGAACCAACTTTTGATTTTATGATTGTCTCTACTGTATATTTTTTGGTCTCAAATTCATTTATTTCTGCTTTAATCTTTGTATATTTCGTTTTCTCTAACTGCTTTATGTTTAGTTTGCTGTTCTTTATCCAGTTTCCTCAGTCCTTCAGTTTGGTTTTAGCTCTTTCTTCCTTTTTAATGTAGGCATTTAATGCTATAAGTTTCCCTCTCAACACTACCATTGCTGTATCCCATATGTTTTGATAGGTTATATTCTCATTTTCTTTCATCTCCAGTTATTTAATGACTTCTTTTGCAATTTCTTCTTTGACCCACTGATTGTTTAGGAGTGTGTTTTTTAATCTCTATATATTTGTGAAAGTTCCATTTCTTTGGTGGTTATTTATTTCCAGCTTTATTCCATCATGGCCAGAGAAAGAGATTTGAATGATTTCAATATTTTTAAATTTATGAAAAACCTGTTTTGTGACCCAGCATATAACTGTCCTGGAGAACTTTCCATGAGCACTTGAGAAGAATGTATATCCTGGGGATCCCTAGCTACTGCTTCTCTGCCCTTCCTGTGCTGTATAGGACCAAGTAAGGAGGCGGGGGAGAGGACTGGCCAGTCCGGATGGAAGTTACCTACCTGATATTTTTCTCTTTCTTCAAATTGGCATTTGTAGGATCCTACTCCAGTCTATACCTTCCTTAAGAGTTCTGAACAATTTAGAATTGTCCTTTTTCTCACTGACTCTCTGGGGAGAGGTTTCCAGTAGCTGTTTATGTTTCCATTTTGATGATACCACCCCCTCTTTATTTTTAATTGATTATTGCAATAGCCTATTCCTCAGTTTGCCAGGCTATGACAAATGCTGCAACAACAGGTTGGCTTAAACAATGGGAATTTATTAAAGTCCAAAATTGAGGCAATAGCAAAGCAATACTTTCTCCCCGAGTCTGTAATATCCTGGCTCTGGCTGCCCAGACTCCTTGGGGTTCCTTGGCTTGCATGCCTGCCTCCTATCCCATGATGACGCCTCTCCTTTTCCTTCTGGCCCCGCTGTCTGCTGGTTTCCAGCTCCTCTCCATTGCTTTCTCTAACTATGTCTGAATTTCCTTTCCTTATAAAGGACTTCAATAAAAAGGATTAATGCCCACTCTCATTCAGCTGGGCAATACTTTAACCAAATTATCATTTTCAAAATAATGGGTTCACTTTCACAGGGGTACATAATTCTATCTACCAGAGCCTTCTAACTTATCTCCTCCCACCCATTCCTCATTCTTTCTTCTCTCAAAACTGTTTCTTCACTGTTAAATTTATCTTTCTGGCATAGTATGTTTCTTGCACAGTAAAGGTCACTTCTGGTTTCAAAATATATTAATGGGCCCCATGATTTATAAATAATGGTCAAACTCCTTGGTTTAATTTAGGTCATTAAAATTCTATTCTTAGCATGCTTTAATAGTTTTAGCTTCTGGCAATTGCATATGCAGCGCCCTTTTCATGCCCACAACCCCCGGGGTCACAGAGCCACTTGTAAAATGGAATGGGCTTTCTGGCCACTTTTGTTCAGCTGTGTTCACAAATTGAAATAACATCATTCAATTCTTCTCATCTAAACTTGATGCGGTTAAATCTCTCTTTAACGTCCAAACTAAAAGTCACGATTTTTACACTCTTAGAATTAAGAATCCCACCTCTTTCTGTGGTCTGTATAATTTTGCTAATAAGTCTACTATGGTATTCATTTTAGTCTGGTAATGATAAATACAATATTAACACAAGCTCTTCATGTTCTAGTCAAGAAATCCCTAGAGAATTACCTCCTCTGAAGATTGAAGGAGATCTGTCCCTTACTCATTTCTGCATCATCAGCACCCAGATAAGAGCCAATGATGGCTCCACAATGTAAGGCTTTTTCAATAGCAGTAACTGGTAAGCTTGTGCTAGAAAGGAAGAAATTAGATCACATTGCACTGACATTTTGGTAAGACGAACTTAGAGAAAATGTTTCACACTAGTTCACAAAGGGTTATAAAGTTTTCATGATGTTGCAATCTTCCCACGTTTTAACCAGCATCTCCAGATTACTCTGGAACTGACAAATTTCAGTAAATACTAACCTAGTAGCTCAAACTAATCTGGATCACCTAAATTGTTCCCCCAGGAAGGCTGTGGTGTTTTGGATTTAACCCTCTTTATTTGCTTCAGTATTCTCTCAACAGCCAGTTTTCTCTCATCAATCGTCAGACTTGGAGTATATCCAACCCTCCTGTGACTTTAGGCATTCTTCCATTTGAAGAAACACAGAGAAAGTCCCATGAGGTCCTACTACAGAATACGCTCTGGCTCTTCAGAGGACATTAGTCCTAATTTGCATATTCGATGCAGCCAATGTGTCTAGAACAGGAAACCACTAACAGGGAGGTTTTCATTCACCAAGAACCTGGGTGCAGTCAGAATTCAATATGGTGGAGCGCCCAGAAGGACAGGAGCCAATGGAAAACGTTTTGATTTTCTTGGTCAGAAAGGCTCTCTGAATGACCAGGAGCATCCTGCACTAGGTCTAATGCCCACCAAACCACAACAGTCCCAAAGCACCGGGCAAAGTGCCCACAGAAACTCAAGCATTTGCATAAACATTATCGGACTCATAAGTTAAGGAGTTGTCCACCTTTATTTGAACAATAGTACCCTCTTCCTTTCGCATAACTACTTGTATGAACAGACATATGAAAGGAGAGACAAGTAGGCAAGAAAGATAACTTAAAGCAAAGAGAATCCCTCAATCTCAAAAACTCTCTCTTTTATCCCATTCTCTGGGGACCTTAATTCAGAGTTATGAAAGTCAATTGAGAGACCAGAAGTTCTACAGTGAATAAGTACACATTAAACATTAAACAGACCCAATTTGATCATTAAAATGCCTTCCCTTTTCAAAAATAAAACATTCATCTTAGTATTCAAATCTTGTTTGGAAGTTTACTCCGCTGCCTAAATTGCAGATTGCTTTTTGTTTTGTAATTCTAACATGGCGTTACTCTTGGGCATTAGTGACAGGATATAAACTGCTGGCATTTACACAGGAGTTAGTGATACCAGGAAATCAAGATGACATTTCAGCAGCGCTTAGGTTTGAAACCTCTACCTCGCTAACCTGTGTCCTAGCTATTAGGAATGTATAATTGAAATCTTAATTCTCAATAACTTAGGCAGAGTCAACTGCTTCAGGAAAAATAATGCTATCCGACATGCATGACCTTTTTGATTAAAATAACTTGTCACTTTTACAAAAGACCCCTTCCGTATCTCATTAGCAGTTTCACAGTTTCCAGTCTTCAAAAAAGACATTTATTTCAGGAGATGCCTAGAAAATTCGCTTTACTCTTGAAGGTGTTACTAGAATAATATAGTATTTATCTATATGCCATTATTAGCAAGAAGTACTCTGACTTCCAAAATGAAACATATGGAAAACTTAACAGCAATTATTGAAGCATCCCCAAGGATGCAAAAAGTCTATAAGACGATCAAATTCAACAATATTGCCAATTTATTAAGAGCTCTCTGGGTATGCAAATGTTCACAAAACTAATGAGCCCAATCATTGTCTCTAACCTGTATCATGATTTTGACTAACTAACAATTCTGTGGATATTTGCAGGAGATAATTTCATGACATTTAAGGCTACAAAGAAAGCAAAGGGGGGGATAAAATGCATACACAAACAATAGCTATTTCCTCTACTCAGTTTCATTGCCCTGTTCTCATTAGACATTCAGAATAGAAAGGTTTTAAGGAATTGCAGAGAATCCAAACCTCATTCTGTAAAGCATCTCTTTGAATTAACTGAACTTTCTAAAAGACCTCAGGCAGTAGGAGCCCTAAAGCGACCCACCGTGCAGATGAAGAGCAAAACAACGCTGTGCAATAGAATTTTATTTTGTAATTCTAATTGCATTTAACCATAATCAGGTATGTTGGCATACTTAAATGGAAATACAAGAAAGGGTTATCAAGATCACTGATAATGGATTTTTGGGTAGTGTAAACTGCTGGCATCTGCAGAATACTTGGGCCCTGAAATCGTTTAGGATCTAAGAGAATTAAAGATTCTCAAACTGATCAGAATACTGGTGAAGCACACGATGTTTTAGGTACAGCCAGTACTGCAGTGTGGTAGATAATATGGGGCCAGCAATCATGAGTCTACACAAAAATAGACACCTATACCCTGTGTCACATTGCCCTGTGAGATCAGAGCAAATTATTTGATAATAAAGGTCATGACCCTGGTAGCATCTGAAGGTGAAATTAAAAATGACACCTCTCTAATGGCATGGTTTTGAGTTAGTTTTAAAAAATATTTGAAAAAAATAATAATATTTAAAATAATTGCATAAGTTTTTTTTTCCAGAAGTTAGGCATTATCTGTCCCAACTGAACTGATGATCTGATCCATTTGCAGAAAAAGGAGATGAGGAATGTGAAAGAATTTTTACATGATAAGATTAGGCAACAGTCACTGCTCAGAATTAATGTTTGGAAGTGATAATTATAATTTTATTTCTGTTTCACCTAAATATGTCTCCCTCAGAGAGGGTGGGGTTTTGATCATATTCAAATCCCTACTTAAATGCAATAATATTCCATACTGATAGAATTTAGTCCTAATCAGGTGTCTGCATATGCCTTGTGATAAATTAATACATATTTAATCAAGAGCTAATTGGCCCAATGAATGTTGAACTTCTGAATTCACTGACAATATATTCTGTCTTGTACAAGCAAGCCAACCATTAAGAACAATACTTCATAAAGTATTATGTATAGGTGTAATAATATGTGGGGGTTTACTCACCCATATGCAAACACATGCATATAAATCAGAATTTTAGAAATAAAAAAATTCTCAGTGTTACTTTTTTGCTATGTTTTCAATTAAGTTGTTTGCTAATGCATCCACTTCCTGGGAGAATATGATAAAAAGAAGCTGCATATTCCACACTCTATGCACCAACCCAAGTGGCTAGGACTAGCATTCATTGTGTTGATGTACCAATTTGCATTAACGTCATATTAATAATTGTGATAATTTATTTGCCAAGAGTAGAGTGATTTAAAGTTGTGAATTATAGTGCCTTTACAGGCTCATAATTCAGAAGGAAAATATTATTAATTTATTGTACATACTAGTGATCAGTTTAAATTATTCTTTATCTCTGAACTACCACTGAAAAACAACTTCCTTTGGATTCCAGCAGGCCAGCTAGGACTTTTCACTTTACTGATCTGAACATAATGTGTGAAAACCAACAAAGTCATACTGCAATTGAACAAGTAAAACCAAGATTTTAGTTGGTAAGCATTGAACACACAAAAAATAAATAAATCTGACAGCAAAAGATTTTTAAAAATATATAAATATGTACATATATATATACACACACACAAATATATAGTGAAGATTTAAGAAAAGGGAACAGTGTTTTTGAAAGATAACACAGAAGTAAATGATAAGTATTATTGAATGAGGAAATGTAATATTTTAATTGATACATACATTTTTGTATTTGCTCATCATGCTGAGCTACTATTTCATATCTTGCCTCAAAAACACTCTCTTAAAGTTCCCTGGAACATGTTGCAAAATTTGAGGCTTTGCTCAAATGAATTCAAAATTTTCCCATTTTGTTAAATTTATGACATTCTTAAATCCAGTTTATATTGTTCTGCTGACTCACGTAAGATCTAAGGTCAATGTGTGGAGCAACATGTGATGGAGAATTTTACTTTTTCTCAGGAGAGGAGCATAATTTCACTAAAAGAGGAAAGGACAATTGCCCCTTTAGCAAGTGGGAACTTCGTGAAAAGCCCAAGCCTTTCAATTTTTTAACCTCTGGATTACTCTCCAGATATTTAAAGAATACTTATTGATTGATACTTTCATCCAGTGGTGGTTAAGATAAAAGGAGAAGAATTGCATCAAATTCTTGGAATATGAATGACATACTTTGTTTCCTATGCCACAATGTACATTAAGTATTGAGGAAAAATATCTGAAAACCAGTATTATCCCTGCTTTTATTGCCCAAGGATATCCGGAATGCAAACAAGCCCTAGGCTACAAAAGTAAAGCTCCCTGTCATTCATTAAAGTAACATCTGGAGAAGTGGCACCAGATAAGACATGGGCAATTAGAAGGAAATTAGCCCTACCTGTTAGCATACTTCTCCTAAATGAGATATAGTTCAACATTCCTCTAGATAAAGTTAATCATTTGATTAAAAAGTAGGCCTTAAATATACAGCCCTTAAAAGCCTGAAATAATTTTATTTTTTTTTCAACTTTTAAACCACTAATAGAAGTTGAGGGGTGATTTAAACGTAATTATCAAAGTTAACGTTAAGATACTTTCATGAGTGGAATATTAATATCTCAGTTCCATATTTCTTTTTTTATTTTCCTAAATAGTAGAAAGAGAGACCAAAATGGTCAGTTGACATCACCTTTGTCTCTGCCACTTTCTTATCTCTTCCTCTAAATTCTTAGAAAAGGAAATTTACTAAGAATAGCACTGAAATAAAGGCAGAGGGAAATATATCCACAATTTTATACGGGCACTCTGATCTTAAACTCATCCTTCTTGTACTCTACAACATTTTGCTTCCAAAGTAGTTGCACATAAAGTTAGTACCTCCTAACGCTTGGCTAGTTGTGACTATTTATTTGGTATACAGAGTAGTATCTTTTCTAAAAATTCCTTCTATAAAAGGCTATATTTTTATCCATAATTAAGTTTTAGTTTTATTTCAGAAAGCTCTCCCTGTAGATGAGAATATCATTTAGTTTTAGTGTGAGTCATTTTTGCAGCTTCATATTCACCTGGAAATAAGACAATTCTATGCACTTCATCTTCAGGTGAAAAAATGAAACATAAATTAAGCAGCGGATTCTCTTTTAAAAAGGTATTATTCAAAAAAAAAAAGTACTATTCCTTCAAATAAAGTAATTTGGTACACTACCCCCAAAAAAAGGTATTTTAATGTTTCTTCAAAACTCTAATAATGAGCGCTGTGACAGTGGCTCCGTAAGCGGAATTTTTTCCTGCCATGCTGGAGACCCAGATTCGTTTCCCGGTGCCTGCCCATGCAAAAAAAAAAAAAAAAAAAAACCCTATTAATTCATCAGTTGTACTTCTCAGTATTATGATTATTTTTTGTTTTAGCAAATGGGCAGCTCTTTAACCTTATAGAAAGAAGAGTTAATGAGTAGTTAAGGTTTCCCCTATTCCTTAGAATGGGCTGCTGGCAACACAGGTTAATAACTTTATCTTCTGCTTCCATTTTTAAAGTACTCTCTTCCTCTTAATAACCAAACATACACTAAAATGAAAAAAAAATGGATTCAGGTCCAGAATATTAATTATTTAATCTGTCTGTGGAGCAAGACAAAATGGAAATAAGAGGCAAGCAGGCAGTAAATTCAGTCTTTTCTAAATTCCACCAGAACTCCTGGTTATCATTCAGAAAACAGAAGATAGTTTTTTCCATAATATAAATTCCCTTTTGAGAATTAACTCTCTTAACTCTTTCATTATTCTACCTGTGAGGCAGTTCACCTTTCCCTAGTGAGAACTGATTATTTTAAAAAGCACATTCTTTGATTCAATGGACAGCTTGCACTGGCAGCTGGAAATTCTGGAAATCCATGTGCCAGTACACCAGGCTTATATTTTGACATTGGGTCTTTTACCCCCTGATTCATATAATCTTATACTCAGAGGTACAAAGACCGCAGCCTCTTCTGAAACTTTGCTACCTCTATGGAATCTAATGAAGGAGGACTTTAGAAGAACCATGTTAATTTTTATCTTCACTGATACAGTCATTTCCCCTTGAACATACATAGTTTAATCTAAAGGAAAAAGAAGCACAGCAGGAATCAATAAAGCCTGCTGTATCCTTACTTCAAAGTTTCATCAAAGACAGAGCTCATTGGTTAGATTTTTTCCATCTCTAAGGAAAAAATCCTTTAGAAGAATTACTGATTCATTAATTTTGGAAATTATAATGGGACACACCTCAGGAAACTATAGAAGTTCCAAATCATTTTTTGTGCATCCTGTAATGCTTTGTAACATACCTACTACATTTCCTTTCTTCATTAGGATGTTGCCATTCTGATCTAATAACATTCTGTATAGGTGAATGAATAAAAATTACAGATTCATTTTCATCATTTATAAAAAAGCACTTCTACCTTCATTTCTCTTTCTTGCTATTTATAGTCGAATAGTTTCATGTCTTTTGGCCACATCAAAAACTCTGAAGGGATTTTTCTTTCCTAGCTTGATTAATAGAATAATTTTCCTTCCTTACATTTTAAAATTTGTTACTTTTATTTTTAGGAGAATTTTCTTTTCTGAATAGTTTGCCTTTTTTTAGGTTTCTGCATCTACCCCAACATTGCACTATATAAGGACAGTGCTATAATTTTCTAATTCCTCAAATCATTCATACTGGGAATCTGACGGCATACTGAATTCATAAATACAGTGAATCAAGTATGGTATTTCATGTGAAGATGGAGTTTTGAATAGAGAGAAACCCAGGAAGAAAGTTTTGAATTCTGCTATAATGCTAAGCGATGATTTTTACCCTTGAATGAGAAGTCTGGGAATCACTGCCATCAGTAAATGAATTTGATATGATGCTACAGCCTTTCTCTCTTCTATACAAACAGGTCTGTGCCTGCTCCAGACACATGTAAGATGTAGGTTATATATGGCTCCATGTCTTCCCATCTGCTATTTTAGGATCTCTTCTCCATATCCAGGTATCTGCCTCCAATCCTTCCCTTCTGCAAATTTAGTTCATATCTCAAAATCCTAGCCTATGCTTCAGGAATATTTTATTTAACTTTCTGTCTCTACTACCAACAATAAGCCAATTGGCTTTCAGACGTATATATATATCTGCATGTTGAGACAGAAAAAAAAAGTTGTAGTGGTGAAACTAGACTTCCAGGGTTTCCAGCAATAACCATTTATTTTGGAAAGAAGAGCCCTCTGCCCAGATTATCCTACATATTACCCTCTCTAAAACAGCTTAGAGATGCAGCAAGAACCCTTCTCCCTACATCTTTCAAATGTTAGGGTTTTCAACCAGGCACTATTTGTTTTGGTATACAGGGAATGATGAAAATCTGGCAGGCAAATACAATGTTAAAAAATATTTTGAGTTTTCATTTTGATAATATTAAGTTTCTACTGTATAAGATTAAGAATAAGGTTATAAATATAGTGCTCTTACCATGTATCAGACACTATTCTAAGCACTATGAGTGTTCTATCATTTACCTCAAAACAACCATTTGCCTATCTATAATAGGCCAAAATACATAATCCTATAATCTTCAGACCAGACAAAGGAACTGTTGGGAATTGAATCATGTTCCCCAGAAAAAAAAGGACAAAGAACCAACATGATCAAGTACTAACCCTGCCCCTGTGGGTGTGACCCATTTCTAAACAGGACTTTTGACAATGTCATTGGTCAAGGTGTGGCCAAAGTGAGTGAGGCGGGCCTTGGACCAATATGGCTGACGTCCTTACATGCAGAGGAAACTGGACACGGAAGCAGGAACCAGGGAAGAAGCCAGATAAAGAGAGGGAGGCAGAGAGAGAGAGAGTGAGACAGAAAAAGAGAGCGCGAGAGAGAGAGGAATAGAGAGGAGAAAGCATGTCCTGGTGATACTCTGACATTGGGTTTCTGGACTCCAAAACAATGAAACAATAAATTCCTGTCCTTTTAAATCAATGTGATACTTTTCACAGTAGATCTGGCAAACAAAGACAGGGACCTGTTCCTGGAAGTGACAGAGTAAATGACGTAGGGGTATAGACCTCTTTCTGCAACCTCTTTTCAAAAAGTCCCACAGTTCAATTATTTACTTGTCTTTCCATCATCCACTGATATCCAAATTCCAGACACTGGGGTTAGGGGTAGTATTTGCAGTTACTTGGATGTTAAACTTTAGTTCCTGACTCCAGTTTTCACAGTAAATTAAGGACTTTTCATTTTTCCATTTACTTTCCCCTATGTTATTGTCTCAAGAACCCCTTGAGTTCTATGATGACCCCAAATCAAAGACATACTAAAAATCTGAATAATAATGCATATTAGTGGTCCAGAGCCTTGCAGAACACAATCAATTTTAAAGCCTTTTTAAAATCCTATTTAGAAATAAACCTACTTTCAACCACATTAATCTTCACATACAAGAGCTAAACTTTCAAATGGAAAATGTTCATATAACCTGACTGGGTGCTCATTAGATTTCATACATCCAGGAGGCAGGAGACAGCAGTGAGAAAATTTCCAGAACCTTTCCAACAGCAACAACCAACAATGCCCAATGGCTGCCTAATACACTTGTGGTGTGGACAACAAGCTTTTCTAAAGGAGAGATTAATCCAGAAGACTCAGGGAATGTCAGTCTATAATGTTAAACATGTAGGAATCAAACCACAGGTTTCCATCCAAAATGACACAAAGGAGTCATCTAGAAAACAGAAAATGTGTTCATCTCGACTGGAACAAATTAATTCTATGAAAATCATTATATATGCGATAAGAACAAAATCCCATGAACTGGAGCTCTTTATCTAAAACAACATCACCTCTGCCCTCATTCCAACCTGAGCACTCTCTGATCCCACCAGGCTTTTTTTATGGCATTATCACTATTTATATACTATGTATGAATTTATTCTCTCTCCCCTCCTCCCAATAAAAATATAATCCTCCTAAGGAATGGCCTAGGTTTTTTTTATACCATATTCTCCATATGAAATGGGTTTTGGCATATGGTAAGTGTTCAGTAAATATGAATCAAATAAATGAATAATGTTGGTAATTTATAAAACATGATCACAGATTATTATTCAAACAGCAAATAATTTCTTTAAAATCACATCCAATTACAAAATGAATAATGATCTCAAAAATCAATATTGTTAAAGAAGGGAAAGAAAAATATAAATCATCTAACACAATAACACATCTAACACATTTCCCAAATGAGAAAACCTAAGTCCAAAGAGGAAACCACGTCAGTCTGTTAAGTCGAGCAGTTTCTGAGTCACCACTGCTCAGAACCCTTTCCTCCTCACCTTAGGCTTTGTGGCAATTAGAGTCCCACCTATGTTTCCATTGTCTATTCTTTAAAATTTATTTTTAGTGATAAAACTCAACTTCAACTCATTCACTTCTTTTTTTTTTCCCTTAAAATACAGGGGAAAAAAAAGCAGAGTGCATAACAAACTTTGTTGTACACACCAGCCATACAGTTTTTTTAAGAAAGAAGTGAAACAATATCATTACACATGTGACTAAATCCTTTTGATTTTGTGAAAAATCAACCTTTACTACCATTAGTTGGGTTTGCCTTTATTTGCAGCTGAATACGTTGTTAATTCAAACTGGTTTCTTCGCAATTATATTTATTTCCTTTCAATTACCATTTTCCTACTTTTCCACAGATCTCTCAATCTCTAGCCCCTCTTCTTTATGAAAACATCTACTTTACTTATCATCATTTCATAACATAATGAGCAAAACTGTCCATTATGCGTAAATCTTAGGTAAGGGGAAAGAGGAGGCTGGTGTTGAATTTTTTTAATAGAGTACACACTCAGGGTAAACTTCCTTGAAAGGTAAGCAAAACCTGAAAAAAATGATTGATAATTTTGAATGTCATGCCTCATTTTTTTTCCAGAAGATATCAAAACAATATTAAGATTGTTTTTGAGTGTTAGGCCTGTACATACACGTGAAGGTGATAGCATCTGCTCGAATCACACCTACCCAGACACTATTAACTAGGAGGTGAACGCAGGATGTAGAGAGAAGAAGGCGTCCTCGTCTGGGGGGGGGGGTCACAGCCCGGGGGATGCAGCACCTGCGCTCAGCGAGGCGCTGGTCACTGCACAGATGCAGGTAAGAAGTGCAGGGCCGGGGGGCAGTGGGAGGGCTCAGGTCCACCCTGGACAACCACAGGAGGCTTTGGGGCAGACAACCCTCAGGGCTGACATCTACTCATGAGAAGACATTTTTGAGGCATAAAAGGGCAAATCTGATAGAAAGGAGGGCAGGAGCCAAGTCAAGACATGCCCAAGCAATGGTCAAGCATCCTCCTGGAGGAGCCACAGGCTACAGCGCTGACCAGGGCATGGCCTCGGGGGAATGAGGATTTGATTCTAGAGGCATGAATGAATGAAGGGTGCGAAGCATTAAAAAAATCATCTGATGGCCTCAGAAACTATTCTAAAATTTTGTTCAGATGATGCAAAATGTAAAATGTATATATTTAATCACTTAAGAGACAGGAACATGTTTAACGTCTAAAGTACTAAATTCATGTCTGGCTTTTATAACTTCAAACATTCAACATTTAAGTTACCCTCCTTGGTCCCAACATGGCATAATATGGGCAACTACAAGTCATCGCGCGCCCGATTCCTATTTTTGGACATGTGAACATTTGAGGGATATTATCCGGGCACCCAGCCATTGCCCCGTTTTCCCCTTGCTCTCCCCTCACAAGCGCTCCAGTTCCTGTTGCCAAGCATGCCGCGTCTCTACTTGGTTTTCTGCTCCCACTCTCCACACAGTGATTATCCGGAGAACACATGTGGAAACAAAAGGTTGGGCAAGAATTCCAACAGGTGTAATTAACGTCAAGTGCTCCTGCAAGTGGCACAGCTCGCTGCCGTCCCCGCCTGCTGGCTGCCTTCCCTGGCTGCCTCCTTAACGCCGTGTCCATCTGCTCAGAATGTGCTTCCAGAATGCAGCGCTTTACAGCCTGAGGGCCACCTGAACCCTCTTCTCCTTAAGTGAGGCCCTCGGCGCGTCCTTTTATAGGCGCAATTAGCTAAGTGTTGTGATGCCATGGAGATCGCACGCTAGCTGCTAACAGCACTCTCGGCATCTCAAGGTGGTTTGTTCATATTCATCAAGCCGGAGGAATAAAAGCAATCGCAATCCCAGATGCTGCTTAGAAGTAGACAGCGTGTTTCAGACCCGGGATTCTCTTTTCTTGCTGTCTTCGTTTGCCAGGCTGCTGTAACGAATACCATGCAATGGGTTGACTTCAACAACAAGCATTTATTGGCTCCTGGTTTTGAGGTGAAATGTCCAAAATCATCAAATCGGTAAGGCTATGCTTTCTCCCAAACGTCTGCAGCATTCTGGGTCTGGCTTGCTGCAATGCCTTGAGGTGCCTTGGCTTACAACTCTGCCTCTCCTCACATGGGGAGATCCTGGTCTCCTCCTGCGTGTTTTTCTCTGACTTCTAACTTTTTATAAGGTCTCCAGCCATAGGGATTAAGGCCCAGCCTGATTGGGTTTGGCCATCCTAAACAGGATCTTAGGAGAACCTACTCACAAAGGAGTTCACACTCAACTGATTTTACATACTTGAATCATCCTATTTACAAAAGCATCACACCCTCAGTGATTCTGATTCAGAACAGGTCTTTGCCAGGGACATAATTCAATCTACCAAACTAGCCTTATACACTACCCCAAACTAAAAGATACCAATCAAATTGTCATCCATCTATCTACTCCCCATCTATTGATCTATCTATCCAATTTATTTTAAACAAAATGGGTCATCATGTTCATCATCAGCCAATCATATACTGTCCACAATAAACTTCTGTGCTCTTTGCAGAGCTTTATGTGGAGGTGAAAAGGCATAAAATGGATTCTCCTAGCACCTTTTCTGATCAAGTGAAAAGCAGAAACTACTGTTAGGACAACATAACAACAACAAAAGTAAAAAACTAGTCGAGTAAAAAGAAGGCACGCTGAAGTTCTGTAGTTACAGAAAAGACCATCAGCCCCAGAGCAAAGCACCACTGGCTCTCGGCTGCCCAGCAATCTCAGTCCAGCGCCATGAAGAAAAGAATCAGGAAACTGATCATATTCATAAGTGAATATGCTTTAATGTATTTTATCCCCTGCAGAGTATTCGCAGTTTCAAAGAACACTCTGGACCTGCAATGACTTAAAACACACACACACATACACACGTAGAAATGTATTTCTGGAGGCAGAGTTTGAGCTAATAGAGCAAAGTGGATAAGGAAGTTATTTGAAGGAAATTATGAGGAAGGTGCTCCGAAGCTGCTCAAGACATATAGCAAAGGTGATGCCTTTTCGAGGAACACTTAAAAGCAGCCCTCTGTGTGCCTCTAGCTGGACAAATTTTCCGTAGGGCTTAGGGAAAGGGATTAAAGAACACATCTTCCTATATTGATCACTTCTAAAAAGTTTTTTTTTAATCTTTAAGATTCAGAGGGGGATTGTCATATTTATGTAAACTATACCCTAGGCATATTGTGGTAGTTTGCAGTTGCATGTACCCCATACAACTTAATCCATTCCTGTGGGTGTGAACCCACTGCCAGCAGGACCTTCTGATGACATTACATCGTTTAAGGTGTGGCCCCGGCCCAATCAGGCTGGGTTTAAGCCTATCACTGGAGTCTTTTATAAACACAAGAAGCTCAGACAGAGAGAGAAAAAGCCATAGGGAACAAGAAGCTGAACATCAAAAGATCCCAAAAGAGAAGAGAGAGAGACCCGGTGATGCTGCCAGGTGCCGTACCACGTGGCCAGTGGAGGCCCAGGAATCGCCAGCAGCCAGCCCCAGAGCGCCAATCTCCCGGAGTAAAGTATCGCCTTGTTGACATGCTGATTTGGACTTTCGTCTAGCTTCAAAACCATGAGTAAATAAATCCGCACTGTTTATCCCAACCATTTTATGGCATTTGCTTGAGCAGCCTAGGAAATTGAAGTGCACATTAATAGATAAAGCATTAAATAACAATCCTGGTTTACACTGAAAATGCTGTGAGCTGGAACCACCTCTGTGTTACTCACTGAAGCATCTGTGACATCAAGCCCCGGGTAAATGACAGGCGCTCCAGAAATGTGTGTCGCGTGAAAAACAGCCTTAGGGGACAGACATGAATACCAGTACTAAAGATGATGATCCGGAGAATGGGTGTGATCATGTGTTTTTGCCACACAAGGAAATGAATTAGGGCTCCTTGTGACTTTGACATCATTAGCTGGCCTACACTTCTTTCTAAGAAAATCCACCAGCTACAAATGATCTTGCTTGGAGAACCCAGTATTGCAAAATAACCCACTGAGCAAAAAGTGCGTCAATGCTCTGTGCTACCTACAGATAGATTATAAAGATAATCCCTTGTCTTGGAGAAGGTATTACTATATATATATATATATGTGTATATATATATATATATATATATATATATATTCCTGGTAAGGACGCTGAGCATAATTTGGGAGGCAGTGGCAACTATGTTTTTAGATCATGAGGTAAAAGGGAATAACATGAACAGACATGAAAAAATATATATATATATATTCCTACAAAACCTAGCTTTCAGGAACACAAACTAGAATTTTAAATAATAAGCAATTAGTTCCTACATGCTACCTAGGCTCATTCCTCCACTAGTCAGGGAAGGACATGGTCAGAATTGAGATTCTTCTTTTATGGGGTTGATTGAGTAAATGGAAGGGGTGGGGAAGACCAGGCAGAAGATGGCAAGCAACTCAATTTTATTAAATGTGAAAGCAGAGGGAGTGTCCTGGCATTCCCAGGGGATCCTTGGATCAGAGTTCCTTGGATCAGTCTGCCAAGGGGGACATTAGCCAAAGAAAAGATTCCTGAATTTACAGCCACTGTCCTTCCTGGAAGTGACCCAGATTCTTCCTCACTGATGTTTAAGCTATAATGGAGCCTGACCACCAGGTGGCAGCCAAAATCCGGATGGGTTCCTTGTAGCAGGCGGACCTTGGGGAAAAGGGGCCAGCTTGCCTATGGTAGGCTTGCCTGCAATTTTATTAATCCCCCAATAAGGTGCACTAACATTTTAAGCATTCTAGCATTTCATAATGTTTTGAGCTCCTCCTATTAATTAGGATGGGTTTTACTATACACTGGCAACACAAGACCAAATTTAAGAATAGATGCCAAAAGAGAGAGGAAAATAAATTAAAATTACTATGTGAACTGAAAAGAGGAAGAGATCACATCTGATTAGAGAAGAGGAAATGAGTCAAGGATAAAGTGCAATTTGAAAGTGCCTTGAAAGCTGGAGAGAATTCTGACAGACACACAGGAGAGGAGAGTTTCAAGTACAGGCAACAGAATGAACAAAACTACCCAGGTGGCTATTGTGAAGGATTCAGAAAGAAAACAAAAGATTAGTTGGCCTAGATTATAGGATATGGGTAGGGGAATGGGTCGTAATGGGATTCAAAGGAACACGGATCACAGAGGGTCACAAATGTGCTGGTAAGGATGATGAGAATAATCTGGGGACCAGTGGCAACCGTGTTTTTTGACCATGAGGTAAAAGGGAATAACATGATCAGACGTGATTTCCAAATCTAAATCTCTCTAATCTTTCTAATCTCTCACTCAAATTACATCTCCAAATGCTATAAAAACACTTCTAATTCTGCATTTCACCATAAATTAAAGGCCACTTAGAACTAACTTAAAATCATTATCTCTACTTCTTGATTTACAACAAAAAGTTGCCAGAGTCCAGCTTAGATTTTCAGCATCTCTCGTTGTCTTTAGATTCTCCCAGATTCAGTGTCTACGTAGCTAACAAGGATGGGACTGAGGAGGATCTTACATTCGGTAGGTCAAGTGGCAGGGGGAAAGGGCCTCTCAAAAAGAGACCAACTGGGCGGGCCACGGTGGCACAGTGGCAGAATTCTCACCTGCCATGCTGGAGACCCGGGTTTGATTCCCAGAGCTGCCCATGCAAAAAAAAAAGACCAACTATGCTATCAAATCAAATCACTCTGAATGTCGAGTGAAGTGGGAGCTCAAGACAAAAAGATATTCTGCATAAAAGCAAGAATGGAAGCATAGAACAGACACCCTGTTACTAGGATAACAATTAAGAACCAGGACAAATGGTTACCTTGGCAATAATTTTATGTAAGCACTCAAATTTGGGCAAAAAAAGATAGGCAACTTGTAATCAGCACAAACAAGGTAAGAACACAAGCAAAAGGATTAAAACAAGGGTCCAGTCGAGGGGACAAAGAACCCATTGAGCTTGGATCTACCAGGTGGAAATGGATGCAGGGCTCATTTAGTTCTCAGTGCGGGCTGCCTGGGTTTCAGGAGCAGGAGTGAGCAGAGCGGCATGGGGTAAGGAGAACGAGGTTGATTCTGGATGGATGTGGGTACAGGGTAGTGGCCGGGCAGCCCTCCAAATCCATTTGACATTTTCTCTTAAGAATTATTTCTGAAACCTTTAATCAGTTTGGAATTCTTCTTCATGCCCTTTCTACCTCCCTATTTCCTTTCTGTAACAAAAGGAAGAAATTGAGGGATGATATAGAGATGAGAAGGATCTTAGGTCTGTACAGAAGAGACCACATTTAAGTAAAGTTTCTCTACATCTGAACAAGATTGACTAGAATTTACATTAAAGCAATCAGAGGCCATTCACTCAGCATTACCAACAACCAAATGTTGCTGATAGGGGAAATTGATACTAATTATGTCTAATGAAACCAGGAGAGGTTCTGGAAAAGGCAACAAAAATGATCAAGGATGGACTGGACAGCTGTACAAGAACCACAAAACGAAATGTTGAACATTCACTAAATTTTAGGCCACTAGAACAAAGAAGGTAAAACTTGAAGGCAGAGATGGTTTTGAGATAAATAAAGGACAACGCAATTGATGTAGGTAATTTCTACTGCACACCACAATGCATTCCTGGAAATCACACAATAAAACAGCTTGTATTTTCCCCTAGGAGAAATTTTGCAATTGGATATTGTGTTCCTCAACAGGGAGGATTCGTTTTCAAATAAATCATAGATATGATCAACAATGTGACATAAAGGCAAAGACAAAATGATGTTAGGCATTTGTAGTAATTTAAAATACCACCATTATATTCCTAGTCCTATAAAATGGGCATAAATGAACAGTACATGTTGATTACACAAGGAGCCACAAATGCACTATAAATTATAAACACCACGCATTTTTTCTGCTTCATAAATTTGACCTATCAAAAATTAATGTACTTGCTATAATTACATTATTTAGACATTTAATCAACAATATTGAGTGACTTCTCAGAATTCAAATACATTGTTTCGGAAAGTTAGTATCTAAACTTGAATACTGGTGGGTTGTAATTTTACTTGACTATCCACTTGCTTTCCAGCTTTCTGTGTAAGAAAGATACATTGTATCCATCTAGATAGCTACACACATGTATACACACATACACACACACACATATATATTGGATTGTAGGGCTGTGATATTGGTGTAAAATCCTCATTTCATAACTGAGAACCGAGAAGTTAAGCAACTTATCTAAGGTCACACAGCTGATAAAAAGGACAGAGCCAGGATTCAAAACCAGGATCCTAACCATTGTTCCTGATTCCTCTCTGGACAACTGTTTTGTTTCCTTTTGTTTTTCCTCTCAGAACTTCCCTGTAACAAGTAGAGGCATCCCATCGACAATGCAGCTGTGCTCACAAGTGACATCACTCTTTTTAAAAAGCCACAACTTTTCTTGTGAGGATTTGAAGGGAAGAGCTTTACCTTCGGTTCTCTAGTTCACCCCCACCCCCACTTATTTCCTCATTCCAAAAACATTAAAAATTACCTGGAAAATTCTAGTGGGTCACAAATGGCAGCTTAAAGAAGGTGTCCAGTGAGCCTGCTGAGCAGGCTGTGAAAACCCTCGCTCTAAGGAAGAGGCAGCACAGCGCACCTGCGAGCTCCGGGGCTTCTCCACACCCCACTCATGGGTATGTCTCTTCCCTGCACAATTTCTCCCTGAATGAAGCAAGGGGCTCCTGCCTGCCTAAGCCTAGCCCCAAGAATAAGACAACAGTTGGCTGACTGTACTGCGGAAAAGTGAAATGCAGTTATTGGTCAGCTAACAAATAAGGAGAGAGGCGAAGAAATGGGAAATGGGAAAGTAGAAACTCCCCGGTATTATGCACAAGAGATGACAGTCTTAAAAGACTTATTACTGTAAGAGACAGCTGAAAAAGAAACTTTGAATAGGGTTATAAAGGATTCAGTAAAAAAAAAGATTCTAAACAGCTCTGTAAGGGAGATAAGGAGATGGGAACACATTGGACTTTTAAATGATGGGGGGTCAAACGTGCGTGCTCATAATTCATTAATGCCTCCAGAGACTTCTCTTCAGCACTAATTCTAGGCTTAGAATGAGGACTGATAGGCCCTCATATCAAACATACCATCGCACCAACTTATATTTCAAAATGCCCAAATGAAAAACCAAGTATCTTCCAGAGTCGGTAGCATTTGTGAAAAAATGGTAAGTTTTTTGCTTGGTGTGACACTGTTCTATGCAAGTTTGCCTTCAGAAAAACTAAAAATATTTGTTTTCTAGGTTTCTTGGGATTAATTATAAAAGTTGAATTTCCTGTAAAAAATAATTTAGCTTTTACGATGTTTTAATATGTAGTATAATAAAGGATAAAATAACAATGTAAACATCTAAACTATTTGAGTGTTTTAAATGGTCTTAGTTTTTAATCTTTTTCTGACTCAATCAAGTATTGATATCGATAGAGCTACAACTGACACACTTTAACTGCTATAAAACTACATTTTAATATCTGATTATATATTCTTAAAATGATATTCAAAGCTCTACTCACAAGTTTTTAAGGAATGTTGTTGATACAGTGATATGACTTGAGAACATGCTTTGCTAAGTTACACATACATACTATGTAAACTATTTATACATATATGTGTAGATATATAATGTAGGCTTGTGATTAAATGTGTATCAACCAATTTCTGGAAAAATGTTATGTTTCAAATTAACAGGAAAAGGAATTGCACTGGTTCTGCCCACCAATTTCACGTATGTACAAATAAACAAACATGTGCACAATAAATAAGCATAAGTATCTTCTTGGGGTTGTAGGGAAAATACCTACACCCTTCATTTTAGTGTGTCATAATCTTCAATGTATACATCACTGAATAAAAAGAAAAAGTTTATAGTTGCTGGGATGACCGTTAAGCAGCAAAAGTTTTCTTTCTCTATTTTTTGTTTACTGTGTAATAACCTATAAAACATCCTGCCATTGGGAATTAATATAATTGTAAAGAATATGAATCTTTTAATGTTTTCTTACCATTTTTTTCCTACAGAATCTTAACCAAATCATAAATTTAATCATTTCATTAAAATCATCCTCATTATTTTTTTATATTGACAATCTATTTAAAATTAAATCACATTTCATCTTTATATCCTTTCTTCCTTTATGTTTCTCTTCAGAATATAAATTACTGTTTCCATTTTATAAGTTGATTGTGATTTGTGGAACTTTAGAATAAGTTTGCCTGTTGTTCCACAAATGTTTAGGAGTTTGAATAGCTGCTGAAATTGGGTTCCTGATTTAATGGAAAGTCTTAAGGATCAGTTTCCTCTTGAACAACTCATCTTGTAGAAAATTTCAGGATTTATTTTTATATTTCAGGATTGTTCAAATAGTATTTTCAAGACTTCGTTCTCTCCTACACACACATATATATAAGTGTTATATATTATATATATGGAAAGAGGGATAAAGAGAGGATGGGGTAGAGCAGGGTAGAGTAGGAGAGGGGAGGGGAAGGGGAGGAATGGGAAGGGAGGAAAGGGAGGGGAAGGGAGCAGAGGAGAGGGGAGGGGAGGTCAGAGGGTAGGTAAGGATGGGCAAGAGAACGGTTTGTATTTATTCCCTTTGCCTACAATTTGAGTTGTAATGCTGGAGTGAGCTTGTGAAGTGTTATTTAGTTCTTTAATTACAGATGTTCAATATCAACACTTATCAGTAGTGACCCAATGTATAAGAAGCTATAAAAAAAGTGGTTAATAGCTTTAGTCCTGAGATATCAAAAATGTGCCTCACTCTAAATATCATTCCACAATGGTCAGTAGCAGTGATCATCCTTGAATCATGCCACCATCTCAACAGTTGAAACTAAGTCATAAAAATAAAACTGTTTTTACAGCCACTTAATATTCACACCTATTATGAATATTCTGGCAAGTAAATATAGCCTCAGTACTGACATAAAAAAATTCAATTAGAGATTTGTATTTGCATATGCCTACAGACATAAAATGTTCAGAAAGGAAAGCCGACTAGAACAGAAACTGCATTATGCTGAAAAATACCAATAATAAGATGCTGGCAATTGTGCTTTGATTGTTCACATTTCTTCTAAAGCCTCCTTCTCGCCCATGAGCACGTGAGCTTTAAACAAGTTTGATTACAGCCACAGAAGTATTTAATCAATCAGGAATAATAGTGGTATACAACAAGAAAGGCTTTATGTACAGTTTTAAGACTTATTTTTGTTGTTGTTGCCGTAGAGAATGGGACACAGGAGGGGACTCAGTCCATTTATGGCACTATGGTTCTATCTTTTGCCACTTTGTCTTCCTTACAAGAATGCCACTTCCAGATTTACAGTCACCAATGTGCATTTCCGATTACTGAGAGTGGCAGCTACAACTGCAGGTGACAGAACTGTAAAAAGGGTAAGAGACACGCACATCTCCTGCTTTGCGCCTGCCACAGCACGTGCCTTTAGTACCAGGGCACTGTTTGGAAAAGACACTCTAGTGAGATAACACAATTTTTTTTTTCAATTTTGAAATATAAACTAGAGTTCAAGGCAAATTTCACTCTGCCTTGACTCCACAAGGCACTGACATTGCTTAGGCAGGAGATCACTGAAAAGAACAAACAAGGGCAATAGTAAATCCTCTCCTCGCCCAGCCCCTCAACTGAGAAGTTCATCATCTGGGGTGTCATTCATCTAGGAAGTCTCTGGGAAATATTTATATGGAAAGATGGTCTAGCGCCTAATGTGGGCTTCTCATCACACAGGAACTTTCACTTTGGAAGACTGGGATTCTGCTTCCAACTAATAAATACACATGTGAATTGCCTGCATCCTAGGGTGTGATGGGTAGGTTCTGGTGTCAACTTGGCCAAATGATGTTGTCCAGTTGTCTGGTCAGGCAAGCACTGGCCTGACCATTGCTGCAAGAATATTTTGTGGCTGGTTGATAAACCGGAGGCTGGTGTATTAAATCATCAGTTGATTGCACCTGTGGCTGAATACATCTGGGATCAACTAAGCCTTGTCTCCCACCAATTAGATAATGCAATCAGTCAAAGATGTCTAAGGAAGAAGAGAGATTCTTTCACTGCTTCTGCAGCCAGGTGCCTCTCCTGTGGGGTTCATCCAGCCCCTTCATCAGAGCCACCAGTTTCACAGCCTGCCCTCTGGATTTTGGACTCTTCCACTCCCATAGTTGTGTGAGACACCTTTATACATCTCATATTCACAGATCTCTGCTTTTAGTTCTGTTTCTCTAGAGAACCCTGACTAATACACAAGGGTAGGGACCAGAGGAGGGAATAGGAAGAGGTGAAGATGTGTTCTTTCCATTTTTCTTAAAAGTACTTTTACCAGATCAGAAATCTAATTATCCTTTCATTAAGATCAGTCTCATTGACCACCACTGAGGAGAAGAAGAGCTATTCAAAGGGCCACCTTAAGAGAGTCTCTGAGCTGCAATTCATATAAAATCTTCACCTCAGGATGGCTCCAAGAGGTGAACACCTGAGTCTGGGTCTCCACCATCATCCTTATCGGATCCAGCTGAGCACTTTGGAGAAGAAACTTTGCAGACAGAAAGTTAGCATCTCAGGAAATCCTGCCTGGCTATGCAGTCCTTGCTGAGATCCTCATAAGGGAACAGGTGTAGAGAAAGTCTTGGGGAGCAGTGGGCCCAGTGCAAGGCAAGTGACAGAAGCAAGGGCTGATAAGCACTGGTTGGAATGTGGATGGGACCCAATGTGTGGGGATGGATGTTCTTTAGGAGTCAATCAGAAATTGCAAAATCATCTCATAAGTCAGTCACAGGTCACAGATGGCTTTCCAATGGACAATGTGGCTTGCAAATGGATTTTTGTTAAGGAAAGAACTGAATTATATGCAATTTTGAAAAACAGAATTTTTATGTATAATATTGATTACTAATATTCAATATCATATATCATTAGGGAATTGCACATTACAATAGACAACACTCCACATCTATTAAAATGACTAAAATTCAAAACAGTGATAACATCAATTGCTGGCAAAGCTGTGGAACAACAGGGAATAACATTTGTTGCTGGTGGGCAAACAAAATGGTACAGCTAGTTTGGAAGACAGTCCGGCAAGTTCTTACAAAGCTAAACATAAGGCTACCATATGATCTAGCAAGCACACTTGTGTTTACCTAAATGATTTGAAAACTTACGTTTACGCAAAAATCTGCACACAAATATCTACAGTCTATTGTTTCAGTTTATTAATGCTACCAAAATGCAACACATCAGAAATGGAATAGCTTTTATAAAGGGAATTTACTAGGTTACAAGTTTACAGTTCTAAGTCCATCAAAACATCCAAATTAAGGCATCCAGAGAAAGATACCTTGACTCAAGAAAGGCTGATGTCTGTCACATGAGAAGGCACATGGCTGTCATCTGTTGGTTCTTTCTCCTGGTTCTGATTCCAGTCACTTCTTCTCTAAGCCTTCATTTACCTCCTGGGGCAAAACTCTGGGTTCTGGCATTCTTAGCATCTCGTGGGAAGGCATATGGAACCATCTGCTGGGCCCTGCATATCTAGGCATCTGCTCTCTCTGCCGGCTCTCCAAGTATTGCCAAATGCCTGTGTCTATGTTGGCTCTGGCTCCTGCCTAGCTTCCGGTGGCTCTCTCAGCCCGTGGTGTCTCTTGGGGCTTCTGCATTTCCAAATGCCTGTGTCTGCATCTGTGTCTATGCTGCTTCTGAGCTCTTTCTGATTTCGTGAGCTCTCCAAAAGACTCCAGTAAAACTAATTAAGGCCCACCTTGAATGGACGGAGTCAAATCTCCATCTAATCAAAAGATCCAACCCACAACTGGCTGTATCACATCTCCATGGAAACAATCCAATCAAAGTTTCTACCCTAAACAATAGATCAGCCCCCACAAGATTGGAATAGGAAAAAGAACACGGCTTTTCTGCAGCACATATCATCTTCAAACCAGCACACATCTTTTTGCAAAATTGTCAAAATTTGGAAGCCACCAAGATGTCCTTCAATAGATGAATTGATAAACTGTGGTATGCCCATACACTGGACTATTATTCAGCAATAAAATGAAATGACCAATCAAGTCATGAAAAGACATGGAGGAAACTTGAATGCACACTGTTAACTGAAAGGAGCCAATGCATGTACACACTGTATGATTACAGCTATATGACACTGTGGAATGAGGACAATTGTAGCAATAGTAAAATGATCAGTGCTTGGCAGGGGTTCTGAGGAAGGATGAAGAGGTGGATTGCAGGGGGTTTGGGGCAGTGAAACTATTCTGTATGATATTTTAACAGTGGATACATGGCATCATGCATTTGTCAAAACCTATGAAAGTGGACAACACAAAAAGTGAACTTTAACATAAAGTGTGGAACTTTAGCTAATATTGGCTCAACAGGTGTAACAAATGTGCCACACTAATGCAAGCTGTCAATAATAGTAGAGACTGTATTTCTACTGCAAAGTAAAAGGAAAGAGAGGGTACACAAGAACTTTCTTTTTTTTTTTTTTTTAACATGGGCAGGCACCAGGAATCGAACCCAGGTCCTCGGGCATGGCAGGCTCACAAGAACTTTCTGTGTGATTTTTCTGTAAAACTAAAATTGCCCTAAAAATAAAGTGTATAAAAAACTAAATTGTAAGGTTTAAAAAATATTGATTACCAATTTCATTTTTAATATTATATAATCTTGCATTGCAAACCCAAAGAGCAACAATCCTTTGGGACTTGCAGTGTTGATCTCTTTTGAAAGGCACACACTCTGAGTTCCTAGATTCTCCACAATTCCCTACACCAACTGGGAAGCATGTTTTATATATGCTTATAACACAAAAGGTAAGGGAGAAAAAAAAAGGATAGATCAAGAGAGATATGTGTTTTTAGGGAAAAATTCTCAATTTCTAGCCATTACAGGCATTTGAAACCAGAGTTAGACAAAGAGTGAGCGCATGTATTTTCTTGGTTTGATTAATATAGTTCTGTTCTATGGGTGATGCTAACAGGTTTAAGAAAAACAAAACCCAATTTGAGCTGGAGAATCCACTTCTCCCTTTAGCAATCACAGGAAAAAACTGAAGGAGTATAATGTTCATTAACATGTAAGAAATTGTTCTTATAAGAACCACTTTGGCAAAATGAATATTGTAAAGTAAGTACAGTGGTTTCCAGGATTAAATCTGTTGTTCCTCATATTTTCTCCCTTTTCTCTCAGACACCTGGGAGGAACCTGGCAGCACAGGCTGCCCTATGTGGTAAGCTATGGGCCTCTGGCTCAGGGCCTTCTGAGTTCACTGTGTGTGGCAGCCCAGACACCTACTCAATGGGTCCATAGCACCAGGAGGTATTTGCAGATGCAGTTTCACCCTTAGGCCATCGCAGACTTGGCACCCTGCAGGATTAGTGCATTATATGATCCCAAGGTGAGAATGCCATCCTATAAATATCTAAATCTTTGGCCAATAAGTGCCTGGCAAATTCTCTTTCATTTTCTAGAACCATACACAAGTGCATGCACACGCCCACACACACAAACACACACGACATAAACTCTCTCTCATAAACTCTTTCCCTCCTCAATCATCTTCTCTCATCCCATAGCCCCAAAACACTCACATGGATAAGCTGAGTAAACCTTTCAACTACCTGGGAATGCAAGCTTTACTCTAGCTCATTTCAGAAAAAAATGCATCAACAATGTAAGCCACATATTAAAGACCAGTGGCCAATAAATGCCAATGAAACTATAGGCATTTGGAATTTCCTTCCTCACTTGTAACATTCTCCCTCTTTATGAAGAATAAGCATTCATTCATTCATTCATTCATTTACTCACTTAAATATTTACTGATACACTGATTTATTAATTCACTGTTGTAGGCTATGAGGATGGTAAACAATTCAGTCCAAGCCCCTGATTTCATGAAGTCACATAGGGGGTAGGAAATAAATCTATAATATCAGCCAGTGGTAACTGCTTTGAAGAAAACCAAAACAGGGTAAATGATAAAGGCTGATCGAACACAGGATGCTATATTAGATAGTTTGGCTTGGAAAAGCTTTCTGCGGAGAAGGCATTTGAACAGAGAATTTAATGATAAAATGGGGATGATCTGTAAAAACAATATTTTAGGTGAAAAGAACAGCAATTGGAAAGTTCCTGAGACAAGAATGACAAAGAAGCCTATAAGGCCAGAGTGGAGTGACAAGGTGTGTTAAAAAATGAGCTCAGAAGGAAGAGGCAAGGTCCTCTATGACCTTGTAAGGCCACAGAGAAGCCCCATACATAATTAGGAGCCCCTGGGGGATTCTTATCGAGTACAAGACATGTTTGATTTTGTTTGTAAAACATTCCTCCTTCTAAGCTATGAAGGACAGGCAGTCAGAAGTGAGAGAGGAAATGGTGGCTACTACAGAAGGCCAGGAGAAAGACGCTGACAGTGGTTTAGAATGAGATGATGTCATATGAGAGAAATAACTAGTTGGACCTGGGACAATTTTGAAAGTAGAACCTTCAGACACACATAGAATGCACTGAAAGATAGATGAAGAGATTTTAGAGTTGACATCAAATAAACTTATACAATGTAATATATGAGTCATCATATTTATTCAGTTATTTCATACTGGGGCATGGTAAAGAAGAATTGGAGGTGGCACATAGGGAGGAGCTGGTGGGAGAGGACACATCAAGTAAAGCTTTACACGCCATGGTAAAAATGTAAATTTTATCTAATTGTAATAGAGCCACTATTTAAATCTGCCACCTCTTGGATCAACTGGTACTAGCGGAACTGGACACAACAAGGAGCTACTCTGAGACAACTGAGGAACTTTGAATCCAAACTTCCTAGAGATTCTACTAAGGTCCTCATGTCCAGGGAGTCCCACATGCCTCCGAGTGGGGATAAACAGAGCAGACATGGATGTCGCAGACCGTGTGGGAATTGTCAGCATCCTTCCTGGGGATGAGGCCATTGGATGGACGGTGTCTGGTTTCAGATTCAGTAAACCTGTTTCTTCTCCAGATGAAGGACAGGTCAGATTGGCAAATTAGGTTTTTCCCTTTGAAACCTCTCTCAACTTTCAAGGTCACAGATACTTTCAAGGTCACAGATACAGCGGTACTCAAAAGGGCCTAAGGGCACCTCCCCCTGCTGCTCAATTTTTCAGCTGTTAGGGCAATGGAATCCTAAAACCTCCCTGCTTTCTCCTTTTCAGGTCCAGGAGTTTGGATAGACAATAGCTATGATTAAAAGAAGACATCCTAGCAGCAGATATCTCTTCTACTCCTAAAATTTATCATGACCAGTATCATGACACATTGTAATTTGCAAATATTGCTTATATATTTTCCTGCTATAAAATATGATTGTCCAACCTAACCATTATAGCATCATGCCCACATTGGACATTGTAAATGACAAGATTTCAGTGAAAACACAACCATGTGATAAAAACATCAGTGAAGAAATTTATTTTTTTATTTTTATTTTGGAATAATTCCAAACTTACAGGATATTTGCAAAATTTACACAAAACCCATACGGAAGATTCCAACGTAATCTCCACTCAGATCCCCAAAACCACCAACTTTTAATATTTTCACACATTTGCTCATTCGCTCCATCCATCCACCTATCTATATTCATCCGTCTGCCTAACTCCCTCTCTCCCTACCTACCTATCTACCTATTTGTGGTGATTTGCAGCAGTACGTATCACAGAAAAATATGTTCTTAAACTTAATCCTTTGGTTGATGAGGTTACTTCAGCCAAGGAGTGGCCCACCTCAATCACCATGGGTCTTAACGCTATTACTGGAGAACTTTATAAGCAGAATGAAGTTCAGACAGAAAGAGAAAGCCACATAGGGAGCAACCAGAGCTGAACATCAATGGAAGAGAAGGGAAAAACCAGGTGACACCACCAACGGGCCTAACCATGTGACAAGCTAAGGACCGAGATTGCCAGCCCAGAACGCCATGGTCTTTGGGGAGAAAGCATACCTTGATTTGGACTTTCCTGTAGCTTCAAAACCATGAGCTAATAAGTTCCTATTGTTTAATTTCATGGCATTTCATTGAGCAGACCAGAAAATTAAAACAATACGTATCTATTTTCTAAAAACTTGAGAGAAAGTAGTCCACATTATGTTCTCTGAACACCTTAGGATTCGACATATATTTCCAAAGAATTAGGGTAGCCTCTTGTGTAATCACCTTAAGTATAATTATCAAGTTCAAGAAACATTGAATATCAATAGCATATAGGCTGTTTTCCATTTTTTATGTGGTCTAATAATGTCTTTTGGGGCATTTTTCCCATTATTAGATCCAACCTAGAATCTTGTATTGCATTTAATTGTCATTGTCTCTTTAGTCTCTGTTTTGTCTTTTTTATCTGTAGAAACATAAATATAACAAAATTTCCCACTCTCAAGCATACAATAAATAGGATTCATCACTTTCACAATATTGTGCTACCCTCACCACCATTCATTACTAGAACATTCCCATATGCAAAAACAGAAACCTTGCATCCATCATGCATTCACAACTCATCCCTCTTTCCACCCCTGGTAATCTATATGCTATTTTCTATTACTATGAATTTGCATATTCTAGTTATTATATGTAAGGGGAATCATACAAAATCTGTTCTTTTGTGTCTGACATTTCACTCAACATGGTGTCTTAAAGGTTCTTCCACATTTTAGCATGCATCAGAATTTCATTTCTCTTTACAGCCAAATAATATTCCATTGTATTATTTGTATACACCACATTTTGTTTATCTTTTCATTTCTTGATGGACGTATGTTGCTTCCATCTTTTGGTTACTGTGAATTATGTTGCTATGAACACTGGAGTTCAAGTATATTTCCAATGTCCTGTTTTCAATTATTTGGTGTATACACCTAGAAGTGGGATTGTGGGGTCATATGGTAGTTCTATATTTAATTTCTGAAGAAACAACAAAATTAATTTCCACAGTGACTGCACTATTTTACATTCCTATCAACAATGTACTATTCATACTTCTCCACGTACTTGCCAGCAGTTTATTTTCCTTTTTTTTTTAAATAGCCCTTCTAGAGGGTGTGAGATGGTATCTTATTGTGGTTTTGATTTGTATTTCCCTGCCAACTAATGATGTGAGTTTCTTTTGATGTGTCTATTGGCCAGCTATGAATCTTTTTTGGAGATTCAGAGCTTAACCCATTTTTTTTAATTGGGTTGTTCTTTTTTTTCATTTTCTTGATAATGTCCATTGATACACTAACGTTTTTAAATATGATGAAAGCTAATTTACTTATTTTCTGTTCTGTCACTTGTGCTTTACGTGTAAAATTTAGGAATCCACTGTTTACTACAAGGTCCTGAATATAGTTCCCTAAATTTCTTTTAAGCATTGTATAGTTTAAGCTTTTATATTTAGGCCATTGATCAATTTTAACTTAATTTTTGTGTATGATGGGGCCTGCTTTCATTTATTTTTTGGTATGTGGATATCCAGTTCTCCTGGCACCATTTCTTGAAAAGATGATTCTTTCCCCATTCAGTGGACTTAGCACCCTTGTCAAAAACATTTGGCCATAGATAGTTTTGACTATTCAGACTCCCTTGTCCTTCTATACAAATTTGATTATTTACTTTTTAATTTCTGTGAAGGGGGCTGTCGTATTTTTTATTTGGGTTGCATTAAATCACTAAATCACTTTGGGTGGTAGTGACATTAATGCCGGATATTTTTCCATTAATTTAGGGTTTCTTTAATTGCTTTCAAAAGTGATTTGCGGATTTAATTTACAAGTCCTTTACATTCATGGTTAAATTTATTCCTACGTATTTTATTCTTTTAGTTGCTAAGGTAAATGGAATTGTTTTCTTGATTTCTTTTTCGTATCGTTCCTTATGGGGTATAGAGACACTTCTAGTTTTTGCATTTTGATCTTGTACCTTGCCACTTCATTTATTAGCTCTACAATTGTTCCTGTCAGGATTCTCTGGGAGCCTATATACAGAATGATCAGATGTTATCTTGCCAATAGAGATAGCTTTACTTCTTTCTTTCCAGTTTGGATGCCGTTTATATCTTTTTCTTGCTTGATTGCTCTGACTAGGACTTCTAGTACAATGATGCCAGTGGACATTCTTGTCCTGTTCCTGATCTTAGGTGGAAAACCTTCAGCCTTTCACATTGAGTGTAATGTTAGCTGCGGGTTTTTCATAACTGCCTTTTATCATGTGGAGGGAGTTCCCTTCTCCTCCATTTTTTTACCTCAGTGATTTTATCAAGAAAGGTGTTGATAAATGCCAAATGCCCTTCTGCATCAATGGAGATGACCATATTTTTATTCTTCATTCTATTAATGTGGTATATTACATTTCTTGATTTTCTTATGTTGAATCATTCTTGCATTCCTAGTTGGTTTTGCAAAACAAAAACCAAAAACATAAAAAAGAAACAAAACATAAACTCATTTTCCATTCTTTGCAGCTAGGTCTGTGTGCATGCTCTCCTTGGGCTTTGTCTTCTTAACAAGGAGTTTACACAGCAGCCAGAGGTGAAAGTGTAGTGTCCTCCCTAGGTTTTCTGAGTATATGCCTTGCTCTGGGCATGTGCTGCCCTGGTAATGTTTCTGTTTGCAGGGATCTGAATGTCTTCCCTTCTCCCTATGGAGGAGTCTTACCTCCCAGTTTCAGATGCTCTATTGTATGTCTTAAAGGCAGTAATCCTTTGCCACAGATCAGTGCAATTTGATTATTTCTTATACTGATTTAGCTGCCTGTGAGCTGTATCTGTGTGTAAGGCAAGTTATCTGATTGCCAAATAATGACATGTCCTTCAGGCTGCCACCAGATAGAGCAACACAGCCCTGCATGCATCCTACTACGTACAGAAAGGTCAGCCTGCTCTCTCCAGAGCCAGAATTAGACATCCACAGGCATGTAGGGCAGATTTGCATGGAGGTGGTGAGGAGAAGCAGGGCCATCAGGGATGCCACAAGATTTCCTACCATTTTCCAACTTGCTTTTTCTTTGATTCAGCAATCTCCTTGTTACAGCAACCCCTGATGTCTTTTCTGGAGCCTTGATAAAAATTGTGCACCAGTTATCGCTTGTTGCTTACAAAGCTCCTCAATGGAGGAAGGAATCCGGGAGTGTCTTTATCCACTATCTGGGTGACATGATGTAAAATTATAAATTTTTTATTGAATTTTAACTTCTTTTCATCCTTTTAATTATTTTAAGAAATAAATTATTTTAGTCATTAATTTAAACAATTGCATAATAAGGACACAATTCCTCTAAGAACAAATTACAGCACAGTGTAGACCATTCTTATTATGTAAAACAAGGCCATACTACCCAGCTGCACTTGTCTTAAAAGAAGCAGCCAAAACATAACTCCTTACAATTAATGATTTTTACAAAATTAATTCATTGGATTGAATCTTAATATAGCATCAACTGAAAACATCCTATTTATTGAAAAACATAGTGTGGCAGGTTGAATTAAGTACCCTGGAAAAAGTTATTAACCTTAATCCATTCATGTGAATTTGAACCATTATAAATAGGACTTTTGAAGATGTTATTTTTATTTAAGGTGTGGTTAATGGATCCAGGATGGGTACGTTAAAGTTAATCTTTTACTGGAGGCTTTATAAAGGGAAAGCCGTATGGAGAAGCAGGAAGCTGGAAGTCAACAGAAACTGGAAGAGAAAGGAGAAGATGGCATCATGGGCATTTCCATGTGACAATAAAACCAAAGCCTAAAGGATCCCAGGAAGCCAGCCCCAGAATGCCAGTCTTTAAGGAGAGAGAAAGCATTGCCTTGCTGATATTTCGATTTCAGACTTTTGCTAGCCTCAAACTGTGAGCAACAAATTTCTGCTTTTTAAGCCAACCCATTTATTTGGCATTTATGATCACAGTCAGGAAATTAAGACACATAGATACATATCACTTAATTTATTCATTTATTCAAAGTGCTTTAATTGAGTTCCTATTATGTCAGCAGTGCCATGCTAGTTGCTGATGATACAAAATTTAAGGCTCAGAAACACCCTAAGAAAGGTAGCTCTAGCATGAAATTTGGGGAAAGATAAAGAAGAGCTAGTGATTCAGTAAAGCCATGATTTACGTATTTATTTTTAAGTTGAATATTGTGGAGTACTTTAACATTTTCTTTCTAGTGGCTGATAATTTTCTATAGGATGCTGACCTTCAACAGCAAAATGTGACCCCAAATTATCTGTGCTCAACACTCAACAATAGAATCACAGACGCCTTTAGCTGAATTCATTTTTATTATTTTAGTATTGACCCACAGAGAAGGTAGCTTGATCTCTTGAGTGAAATACTAACAAATATCATATTAGATCTGAAGTGCAGCCTTCTCTTTTTCCTCATTCAACTTATAACATGGAAGAAATTGGTACAAAGGTGGCTACTCCCAGGATATTCTGAGAATCTGATGATCAGAATGGAAAAATGAGCTAGCAGAGAGGGGATATATTCCCACGTGTGAACACACCAAATTCAAGAACAGGTGGTGTTACTCAGGAAATAAGGAATAGATGCTGATTTTCCTTCATCTGTCCTTCCTTCCTCTCCTCTCCTTCCATTCCTCCCTCCCTTCTACCCTCCCTCCTTCCTTCAAGCCAAGCATCCAAGTATATCTAAACGAATGCACTCAACATTTTACAGTTAATTATAATCAAGCTTATGAATGAAATATTGCTTTTAAATTTGGCCCCACTGTAATTTTAAAGGGATAACATGATTATTAGCTGATTTTTGCAGCATTCATCACACTCTTTACCTAGCTGTTACAATAACAAACACTGTGAAAGAATGAATAGTGCCTCATGCAACACGGCCTAAATTTTTAATTCTGAACAACCAGGCATGAAAGTTGAGAAAGAATAGATTGGGTATACATTAAAAGAGTTGATTGTAACAATCAAATAAAATGCATTCATGATATCCATAATCATTTTTCTGTAGCATGACAATTAGCTACAAATGATAAGCAGTTCTTATTAATTACTGTAATCAGCTCTACATTTGAACAGCCAAACTAAGTTTTTTCCAGTTCTTCAGTATCTCCTTGAGAGCCTGATATATACTTGTTCCAGCTTGCTAGGATGCCAAAAGCACACACCATAAAATGTGTTAGCTTTTAGGAAAGAGGATTTATTAGCTTACAAGCTTACAGATCTGTAGCCATGAAAATGTTCAAATCTCGGCATCATCAAGACAAGACCTTCTTCCTGAAGGCCAGCCATCAGCAATCCTGGACTTGTCTGCCACATGGCAAGGCATGTGGCAGTGCCTATTGGTCTTTCCCCTCTCTTCAAGGTTCCGTTCTTTCAGTTTCTTGCATCCATGGGTTTCACTCTCTTTGAGTTTCATTCTCTCACAACAGACTCCAGTAAGAGGATTACAACCCATCTTGTATGCAGTGGCTACATCTTAACTCAGTTAAGATCCCACTCACCAGAAGATCCTATTTACAACGGCCCATACCCACAAGATCGGACTACTTCAATAAAATACTTTTCTGGGATGCATACAGCTTCAAGCCATGACAATACTCATCAACAAATATGTTGTAGAGCCACAGATGTGTTGTACAATAATTGAATGTTTGCTTTGAAATGCTTATTGAAAAAATATAGGTATATTTACATATCCATCTCTTATCACTCTCATCTCTCTCTCTCATCCAATCCTCCCTACTCCTCATCCCTTTTCATGTTCTGCAATTTTCCCCCCTCTAAACACCACCATACATCGCAGATCCTGGATCATGCTTCCCCTAAATTACTGTTTTTCTTCTCTTCCTCCAGTTTCCTTCACTATTAAAGTTCTTAACACAGTGTCCTCTTACTTGTTCCATAGTCAGAAATTTCAGCTCCTGGGTACCAATGGACTTGCCTGCTGACATTGAAGATAAAAAAGGGACAAGGCAATGTGATGCCAAATGAAGAATACTACCCAGATGGACGGCTGAGAGAGCCCTGAGTTAGGATGTAGATGGGCTGGGACTGAAGTTGCTCGGGAGGATCAGGAGGCGGAGGTATCGACAACAAGCCTCAGGGACCATGTCTGTGGTTCTGAGACTTTGGCTAAAGAAAGAGATGATTCTAGATGCATGATCTAAAGCCCGTAACAGTACCTCGGATGAAAACTTCCTGCCACAGTACAACCTAAATAATATTCTGGTGATATACAGAGAGCAGTGGGAGAAAAGGAAACAACATGAAACAGCATTTGAGAGGAATGAACATGAGTTAATTTTACACAAACACAATATTTGAAATAACATCATCATCCCTCTCTCCCAGCTCTTGTCACACAGCCTAGCTCTTTATGGGAAAAAAAAACAGGTCTAATTTAAGCTGCCTAGGGTCATAATCACATCCGGAAAAAAACAACAACTGTATAAATCTTCATATTATTAGCTACAGCATGCTTCCTAGAGCACAGAGCTGAAGGCGAAGGGATAGAATGACCAAAATACGCAGCCACCTCACTTTTTTCAGGCTATTGACTTCTGAAGACACTGTGATCCAGGGGACAGTCGCTCCCTAGGCCCAAGACCCCCTCCTGTTTTGAAGAGAACCAGTGTAAGCATAGAGGCCAAATGTACCAGAGTTTAGCAAAGTGTTCCCTGCCTTCCTCGACATCACAACAGCTAGAACCTTCACGCATGGCACGTGACCATCCTTCCCAGCAGGAAGGGACTGCTATCCAATGCCTCTGGGCAGTGCCACCTCCTGACACCTGTTCTGGGAAAGATGCTTCAGCCTTCACAACAGGCCACAGCGTGGCAGAAAACTTTCCCTTTGATGCCCAGAGCACGCGAGGTGGGCCTGGACTTTTACACTTTACCAAAGATTGAGGATGGAAACAAAAGGAAATCAGCCTAGAGAGGTCTAGGAATCTGAAGGATTTGGCTGAGAGTTTACAGGTTTTATTTTCTCAGAATTAGCTTGCTCTGTAGACCTAGCAGCAATTTATCAGGTTTGCCCCACAGTTCCAACTATTTTTCCCCTGCGTACCACAATCAATGACATAATCATCAGACATAACGTGACGAAGTTGTTTTGTTTTATTTTTCTTAAGACAAATCATCTTAAAATGGTGAAAAGACTTCAAGTTCCTTAAGGGAATTATGGTGTAAAAATTCCACGGTGATAATCTCATTAATACAATGAGAGTTTTGAAACTCCAGGTAAAATTAGATTAAAAAATTGAAGTGTAAATTTCATATAAAACACATCTATCTCAATGTGCATATTAGGGCAGAGTATTTCAAAGAAGAATATATTTTAATCCTATTTTATATGGCCTATATTTAAGGGGAAATATATAGTCAGAAAATAAAATTTCTGGGAAATTACCGATGGGGCCACTGAAATTAAAGTTGTTAATTTTTTTAAATCATTATTTTAAGGTGGTGTTCTTTTAATTCCAAGAAAAATACTTTGCTTTTCTCTATCAACCAAATTCCTCATTAACCTATCAGACTACAGCAATACTGTTCGCGGCTGATAACCCGCCCTCTTTATTATGCAAATAAGACTATACAGGTCGTTGCAGATTTTGAAATAACTGTTACTAATTATACATTATTCTCAAACACCATAATAAAAACAGGTTGAACTTGGTATTGACATAAGGAAAACATGCAGTTTAAGAAAATGATATGGTATCAGAAACAGATGTTGCCATAAATTAGAGTCTAATAATTTACGGATGAAACTCTTCTGAAGGCTCAGGAATCCATACTGGATTTTTTATGACTCGCCCAGCTGGAATCAGGGCCAAACATCCGACATATGGTTTAATCTCACTTGAATTACATTTGGTTAAAACTTTCAAGTTGACATGATTAATCAATTCTCTCAAAAATTCAACTGTCATGTCGAAATAAGTCAGTTGCTAGTCAATCCACGGCAACGAAAGTCAAGAAGCAGCACAAGGCCAGAGACGGGAGGGGACCCAGCCTCGCACACTCCTACAGGGGGCGCCAGGCAGTTGGGGGAGGGGGGGTAGGGGCCAGGCTGGCCTCAGGTGCAGCCGGATGTGAGGGACGGTTGCAGGGACCAAAGGGCACATGTTCACAGTCATGATCGTGGAAGGAGGTGGGGTGCCAGCCCTCACTCTGAAGGGGACAAAAGAGCTGTCTGGTTTGGCCCTCGCCTTCTCAAAGGGCCCAGGTTTGGATTTAGACTTTGCTGTGATCTCTGAGTTTCACCACACACTCACAGATGTACTGAGATTAATGGAGACAATCATCCTAAAATTCTAAATACACCACAATTTATATTTCATCATTTCCTACTATACCAGCGGTCTCACCTATGGAAGGTGCTGGGCCACTCTTGACCCTTGAAAGGCCGCCCTGGTAAACCGGAAATGGAATTGCAGATTTTGAAGTTAAAGCTCTGCACTGCATTAGGTTTAAAACTCTGTCATAAACACCACTATGAACACGCTGACAGTACCATCGGAGCAGGGGATTTCAGTGGAGCAGTTGCCTTCTCAAATATAAACATGACCATTATACCAGCCATGAGAAAATAAGCAAGGAAGGGAAAAGATGGAGTTAAATGTGAGTGCTTTATCAAATTATCATTAACAGTAGTTTCCAGTTATCAACCAAATTATGCACCACTTTAATTTTCCTTCATAACTTGGTGGAAATACATAAAACATAGTTCATAAATCTTGAAGTTTATATGTACAAAATGTATATACACGTGCATTTATACGGGTGTTTACTATGAACTTGTTTGGATGGTTCCTAAAACACATTTGATATTGCTCTTATAAAATACTGCCAGGGGAGAGATGAGCTGCAATGGGGCTGGTGATTTGCTGCTTGCATACAAACTGGGAAAGACAGCCCAGAAGTAAGAAAAACAAAACAAAACTAAGAGAAGGGTGCAAGTATGAGGAAAAAAGAAAGGGCTGACACTTGCTTTTTTTTTTTTCTTTTGTCTTGGCTTCAGTCCCAGCAAACTTAAAGAACCAGAGTTGTCCCTTAGGACTATACAGTAAACTCCAAAGAATCCCTTTGGAATCAATTAGTACTTCCAAATATTTATCTAAGAAGATGCTCAAAGGTATTTGACAGGTAAATATTTAAATTCAATGAGAAACAATAAGACATCCTGTGAACAGTGTTTGTTGTTTTTTAAAGGCTATTACAGTATCACTGAGCATTTGATGAATGAAAACAGCCCTGGTGACTTAGAGTTTTCTGACACCAAAAAGCATCTCCGAATTGTTCTTCCAGCTATTCAGTTCTACTGAAAATCTGAAGAATGACTAACCATGGAGGCTTAGCATGCATACTGAGGTCGAATTTTCAATGAAGCAGAGATAACTACTAAAGCCATATTGACCATTTTCATGGGTGTGGCAGTTTGTTATGTACCCAATAAACACATGTTCTTATTCTTAATCCATGTTCCTGCAAGTGTGAAGTCACTGGGAATCAGGCCTTTGGAAGACATTATTTTTAGTCAAGCTGGGACAGGCTAAGTGAAGCGGGATAGGCTGAATCTAGATTCCTGGAGGCCTTATAAAAAGAGCCACCGTAGAACTCAGTGGAAAGTAGAGGAGCAGGAAGAAAGGGATAGGACATCACCCTCTGACAGGAGGCCAAGACATAGCCAAGGAACCCCAAAGATTGCTGGCAGACAGGGAGAAAGAAAACCTTGCTTATATTTGGACTTCTAGCTTCTGGAACCTACAGCCATTAAATTCCTATCATTAAGCCAATTCGTATAATATTTGTCACAGTAAATCAGGCAAACTAAGACAACAGGGAAAGACACTGCTACTATGAATTAGAGACCTCATATACTATCTTCCTAAAATCTTCCCAACAGCACCAGCGAGGTAGGTATTATTTCCATTGTAGAAACTGGAAAACAGGGGCCAAGTTTAGAAGAAGGATCAGACACTGAGCCCACGTCTGCCTACTACAGAGCACGTGCCCTTTCCACATGGAGACCAAGAATCACCTTCCTGGTAATACTGAGATTATTAAAAATGATTTAATCACATTTTTGCAGTAACACTTTTCCTGAAGGACCTAAATAATAATGCAAGTCAAAGGACAAATCTTTTAAGCATTGAGTTACTATGTAGGGTAAAAGCATGCTGTACAGCTCTGTCCCAATTTACAAGTATTGGAGGCAAGAATAATAGGCATATTTAATAAGTGATAAGCACCTTGGAAAGATCTAGACATACTGCAAAGGCTTACTAATTATAGCTCAGAGATAACCATAGGATCTTTCATAAACCCAGCGGCCGTCAACCTATTATAATAGTTGGTCAACTTCATTTCTTTCCAAATGTCCCTGATGGAAACATGTAATTATCTAAACTATCAAAGTCAATGCATTTGAATTCAAGCAAACCACAATATAAATTTTATGGCCTTAAGTTCCATAATGCATACAGAATAAAATAACATATAATAAATTGGCTGCTTTAAGAGAAAAAATAGCTTCTAACGGGGCAGATAAAGCCAACAATGGTTTAGTAGGAGAACTTGGCTCAGTTATTATATAAATAAGCACTCCTACAGGGATGAACTCAGTTGTGGTTATAATGAAGCCTTAAATATAAAACAAGGGCTTTAAAACATACAGACCACTCCAAAGCTATTCAAAAAGTTTATCACTTTAAATCATGGCTCATAGGGTAATATTTGAGGAGTCACTCTACCACAATGACAAATCACTTCAAAATCGCCTTCATAGTCACAAAACCCTAGAGCTATGCAAGACCCTGAGCCGTCCTTCATCTTTAGCCAACAAAAATATCAGCAATAAGCACCACTCACTTTCCACCTGCAGCATAGTCTAAATGAAGGTAAATAAAGCATTCATGCAAGAAATTAACACATGGCAAAAAATAATACTGAGCTCCAGGGTAAAATTCAGTCTTGTGTCACAGTAAAAATCAAAGGATATAACTTAGAAAATGAAATACCCAAACGGTATCTTATTAGTGTAATTCAGAGCTTTCCTCCAGGGGCAAAGTTTTTTAAAGAACATTATTTTAGTCTTATTTTATCATGTTTTTAAACAAATTCTTCACTATCTAGAACTATACTGAAGAAAATTCTATCACTGTTTTCTGTTTCGTTTTAAACCTGTTAGTATTATGTCTTCTTCTACTAATATTAGTCATTACTCTGGGTATTCATATTTCTCAGATTTAGAAGGTAAATGAATACTTTGTTCCAACATGCTCAGGTTTCATTTAATTTTCATAAAACTGAAAAACAATTTCTCAAGTGCTCATCAGTAACATAGTTCAGGCTATTTCAGAATAGTTGAGACACCTGTTCTAAGGACTCATCAGGAATATGTAAAAAAATAAAGTGATCTAATTTTATACACACATAAAATGATGATGTTAGCAAAAGCCATTTATTTTATAGTACTACATCTTCTTCTATTGCTTTTGGGCTGGTTTACAGAGTCACAGGAAAGTGAAGTCCAACTGAAGCTGAAGCCCAATCTGCAAAAGGGCTTGATGAAAGAAGAGGTGGCACATCGCCAGGCACATGGGTGCATGCCTAAATATAACAGAAAGGAATCAGTGTCACTGAAACAAAAGACAAGCACAAAAGGATTGCTTTTCATTCTTCTATATGACTCATTTCTAAACTCTGAGGCAGAGCAAGAATGTCTGGAAATGTTGCTCCCAGCTGTCAAGCATACACCAGCAGGGCAGGTCAAATAATTAACAGAACATTCTTTTAGGGCTGCTGTGCTGACTGATTACAATGATATCTATCGCTGAAATACCTTCTTAAAGTCTACATATGGTGTATAAATACAGTCCATGCAGTACACAGTGACGTTTATGTTTTTCCTACTCTAAGGAATTTTGCATGACTTCAGCCAATGGGGGCTAGCCTGGCAGCCTATTTTGTAACTCGTGACCCATGAGCTTCAAACTGCAATACTCTCAGCCAATAAACACTCTACACCTTTGTTCTGCATCAAATGTTTTCTTCAGTGTTTGCTTCTCCAGCTGTTGTCTCTTTCCTCCACGTATTTTGTGTTCTGGTAAGCAATTTGAACCCATCATGACTGCCAAATATAGGTTGGACCTGCTAATGAAAAAGAAAGAAAGGCATTCTGGTGTCAGAATGTATGTGCTAAGATGGCTTGCAGTTCCTTCCTGAAAGTGGTTGAGTAAACAGCAGGGAAAGGTCTTTAGAAATCAAGATTGGCTGAAAGCCTCTGATTATCCAGACATCACTGGGGCTTGGGAATCTGAGACAATGCTTGTGTAGATGGTACCTGGAAGAAGCCTATGGCTGAGGAATCATGACTTCAAGGAACTGACAGAAACTGAAGAAAGAACATGAAAACTGAATACCAAGAATGCATCTTCATAGGGACTAAGCCAGAGTTTCTCAACCACAGGTTATGTCCTATTAACATGCCATGAAATCAATTTTGTGGATCAAGATCATTTTTTCCCCTCACAAAATAACAGAATAAAATAGAAAATTTCACAGGGCATCAGTCACAGTAAGGTTAACTATTGTCCATAAAAATTTTTGTTTCATTTATAATGTATGCCTTGATATGTTATATAATATACATCCACAGGTCACATTGTAAGATGTATGGAAACCATTGGCTTAAGTATAAATGGACATAGTAATACTCACTAGGTAGCATCTTCATTCCCGGGAGTGTACTGCCCCAGTAGATGGGCTATGGGAACACAGAAACAGCTCCTCTGGTGTAACCATCTCCACGTGAAGGATGTGCGGGTTAAGATTAATTAGCCTCTGTAAATCAACATTTGGCTTTTTTTGAGCACTGGATGCCTTGTGCTCAGTGTCTCCCACCACCATCACCACCACCGCTGTCCTCCCACAACCATCTCTGTCACTGGATTTCTGGTCTAGTTTCCTGATCCTACTCTAAGACGTCAGAATTGGAGCCTCATCATGAGCCACATCACGCATGGTCAGAGTCCGAGCCTTCTTCTAGATCCTTCCAGCCTCTTGGCCTGATGGCCTAAACCCTATCACTTTTACTCCAAAGTCTTACTGGTAAACTGCTCTAAAATGAACTAAACAATTTAACATCACTATAATGTACATTTGAGAGCTTGGAAATACGGCCTGCTTCTTGGAACTTCCTTCGTCCCTGCCCTAGCCACCAAGATTTTGTTACCTGTCACACACATATTGGACTTTACTATGTTCTTCTGGATACTCTGGCTAAGACTGATGACTGCCCCTCTAAACACTTTAATGGGTCAGTTCTGTATGGCCAATGACCACTATTCCTTCCTATGCCTAAATTGATTAAGTCCTAATATATCTAGCCAAGCCTGTCTTTCAGCCTAACATTCCATGAGTCTATAGACAGACTCTTTCTTGATGGTACCTCACATCTTCTTGGTATTATATATGGATGCAACAGTCAGTAAATGCTTGTCACCCTCTAATTCTGCCTCAGAAAAGAAGATACATTCTTTAAGAGCTACCCTTCTAAATGAGTTCTGGTTTCATGGCAAATACGGATTGTTTCATCTTTGGGCACTTGGCTGAGGAACTCCAGAATCAATCACGATAAAGCACAAACTGCTCAAATAAACTTCTAAGAAATGAAAACAATGTTTGGAGTATGTTTCATGACATTTATCCTTCCCTTTTTATCTCTTCTCCTAGTATTGGAAATGAGCTTATTTAATTTTAAGTTATGTGGCCTTATTTAGGACTGCTTTTGGCTGCAAGCAAGAGAACCCAACTAATAATGGCTTGAACAAATAGAATCTTCGGGGTTTCTGTTTGGTTGTTTTGTCTTCAAAAAAGAAAACTGATGGACATAGAAGGCTGCTGTAACTGGATTGGCAGTCACAAAATGTCAGAGCTGAGATTTCTGAGGCTCTCTTGGCCTTTCTTCATGCTTGTTTCTTCATGGAAATTCTGGGATTCAGATCCATGCCCAAAGCACAAGAGTAGGAGTTGAAAGGACGATGCTGGCCCCATCTGACCCCTTTCATCAGGATAGTAAGTACTTTTCAAAAAATGCTTACAGAACCAGGTCATGTGGCCTCTTGTAGCTTCAAAGAAGCCTGCAAAATTGAGGGAAAAGATCACCAAGCTTATCGGAGACAGATAACAATCTAATGCACATTGGCACTCAAAACAAACTGGGTTCTCTTAAGAATGAGGATGGGGAAATGGGTATCAGGTAAATGAATGAGCACTTCACCCTCTCATACCACATCCAGCCACAAAGTCAATGGGTCAAAAAATGTACATATTTTCTGCATGTATTCATAAATAAGTGAGTCTTTATCAATGTGAAATGTAGAATATCACGAAGTATCTCTTTGTCCACAGGTACTTTCAATGTTTTTGTTATATAAACTGAAACAATTAAGAGTGGTCTGAATATCAAGTTGTAAAAGTAAACATTCAATTTTAATTCAGAGTAAATGAAAGGTTACTGGACTTAATCGTTGCGATACCTGGATTCAGGTTGCAAATGTGCCTCTTACAGACAGAGAAATCCTAAAGTCAAACCCTTTTTAGGAAATTAAGACAGTCCACTGAAAGCTAAATTCAATTTCATATTACATTTGTCTTAGTTCTCCAAAATAAGCAGTGAGGTACAGAGCAGGTATGGACCAGGGACTAGGCTTAGGGCTTCTCAAGGTCCATATAGTCATTATGTTTCAAACATCCCTATTCAAAGATCAATGTCATACAAATGTCTAAGAACCTGCTGTCAGAATAACACAGCATTTCACACTGCTGCTACCACTGCTGCTGGTGGTTTGTTTCTCCTGGACATCGTGGCCTGACTGCTTTTTAGGAAAGGGAGTGGTATGCAACAGTCACTGCGGTAGTTGTAATTTCTCTAGAACTTAACCAGGGATAGTGAGATTTCAGTTTTTATTTACCTCTGGATTCTGGTAACCATGGAAAAATGCCTATTTTAAATGAAATGGTCCACATTTCAGAAAAATTGATAGAGCACCCGAGACAAAGAGTTATTTCTACTAGAATTATAACATCAAAGACTGTGTTCTGTAATATCACTTCACTTTATCCTCCTGTTATTTCCTCACTGGATCATAGCACCTTAAATTGCAGATGCAATTAATTGAGGTTAAATCATAAAATTGAGGCTGGGGGCGAAGATGGCGGCTTAGCAAGGTGCGCGTTTTAGTTCGTCCTCCAGAACAACTACTAGATAACCAGAAACAATACAGAACAGCTCCCGGAACCACGATAGTGACCGAACACACAGCGTGCCCAGAACGGGAGCAGCTTAGACCGACGGCAACTCGCCGGATCTGTGAGTTCCCCAAAGCCGCGGCGGCCGGCG
>PVIY010010692.1:0-67719 GCA_004026745.1 Myrmecophaga tridactyla | reverse complement strand
TCACTCATTGCAGCAGACACGCCTCCTAGCTGACTGCAGATGTAATTGGCAATAGATGAGGTTCACGTACCGTTGGCTTATGTCCGCAGCAACAAGACTAGGTATGCTCACCTGGCCAAGTTGACAACTGAATCTAACTAACACACCCAGCAAACACAAACAAGGAGAAAATTATTTTAATGGTAGATTTTACCAAACATTCCAAGAACACTGTGCACATCATGTACATCTAAATAGCTGAAGGAGAACAAACAATTCCTAACTATTTTATAGGGTCAGTATCACCATAATAACAAAGCCAGATAAGATACCAGAAGAAAATGAAGTTATAGACCAATAGCCCTTTTGAATAATAAGCAAAAATTCTCAGTGAAATACTAGCAAAACAAATCCAAACACATTAAAACAATTATGCACCATGATCAATTGGGACATAGCACAGGTATGCAAGGGTGGTGCAACATGCAGTAATCAAATAAAGTAATCCACCACTTTAAGAGAAGAAAAGAAGAGAAAAACACACATCTCAATTAGTGCAGGAAGGGCATTTGACAAAATCCAGAACTCCATTTTGGCGAAAACACTTTAAAAACTAAGAATAGAAGGAAATTTCTTGAACATAATAAAACGTATATATGAAATACACATTCTAATTTCACACAGCTAATTTCATACTGAATGCTAAAGGACTGAAAGTTTTTTCTTTAAGATCAGGAACAAGACAAAGACATCCATCCTCACCACTGTTATTCAACATTGTACAGGAAATACGAGCCAGAGCAATTAGAGAACAAAAAGAAATAAAAGCAATCCACATAAAAGAAGAATTAAAACTTTCCCCATTTGAAATGATCCTATTCATAGAAAATCCTGAAAAAGTCCACAATAAGGCTACTACAGCTAATAAGCAAATTCAACAATGTGGCAGGGAATGTCATGCAAAATTCAATAGTGTTCTTATAGACTAGTAATGAACAAATTGAAGGGGAAATCAGGAAAAAATATACCCATTATAGCAACCAAGAGAATCAAATTTCTAGTAATAAATTTAACCAAGAATGTAAAGGAGTTGTACCATAAAATTTCAACACATTGCTAAAATTAATCAAAGTACTAAATAAATGAAGAGGTATGCCATGTTCATGAAATGGAAGACCAAATATTGTTAAGGTCTCATTTCTACCTAAATCAATTTACAGTTTTGATGCAAGCCAAATCAAAATTTCAGCATCTTTCTTTGTAGAAATGGAAAAACCGATCACCAAATTTATGAGGGCCCCAGATAGTCAAAAACATTTTTTTAAAAAAATGAATAAAGCTTGCAGACTCACATTTCCTCATTTTAAAATTTATTGCAAAGCTAAAATAATAAAAAACAGCATGGTATTGACATAAGGACAGGCATAGACTAATGGAATTGATGTGAGACTTCATAAATAAATCTCATATTTATGGTCAATTGATTTTTAGCAAGTGTGCTGTTCTAGTTTGCTAGCTGCTGGAATGCAATATACCAGAAAGGGAATGGCTTTTTAAAAGGGGAATTTAATAAGTTGCTAGTTTACACTTTTAAGGCTGAGAAGATGTCCCAAGTAAAAAGAAGTCTATAGAAATGTCCAATCTAAGGTATCCAGGGAAAGGTATCTTTGTTCAGGAAGGCTGATGAGGTTCAGGGTATCTCTCTCAAGTGAGAAGCTCCCCAGGAGGCATTTTCCTCCTTCATCTCCAAAGGTTGCTGGGTGGTGGACTCTGCTTCTAGTGGCTGTGTTGTTCTGCTCTTTCAGAATCTCTCTGATTCTCCAAAGTGTTTCCTCTTTTATAGAACTTCAGAAATTAACCAAGACCTACTGGGTCCAGTTTACAAACCACTTTTAATTGAATCACATCTCCAGGGAGATGATCTAATTATAGTTTCAAACATACAATACTGAATAGGATTAGAAGAAATGCTTGCCTTTACAAAATGGGATTCAGATTAAAATATGGCTTTTCTAGGGTACATACATCATTTCAAATCAGCACATTCCACCCTCTGGACCCTAAAAAAGACATGTTTTCCCATATGCAAAATATATTCATTTCATCACAATATCAGAAAACTTTAAAGGATTTCAGTAACAATCAACTTCAATACAAGATTAAAACCAGTGCAAAGTCTCATCAAAGTTAGGTACAAGTGTGGTCTGTGCTCAGACAAATTCTTCTCTATCTCTAGACCTTTGAAAACTCATAGAAATTTATTTGCTGCCAATGTACAAAGGAGGAACAGTCATGGGATACATATATGCAATTCCATAGGGAAGAAAGAAGTCAGGGGTCACTGGACTGTTCTAGTTTGCTAGCTGCTGGAATGCCATATACCAGAAATGGAACAGCTTTTAAAGGGGGAATTTAATAAATTGCTAGTTTACAGTTCTAAGGCTGAGAAAATGTCCCAATTAAACAAGTCTATAGAAATGTCCAATCAAAGCATCCAGGGAAGGATATCTTGGTTCAAGAAGGCCAATGAGGTTCAGAGTTTCTCTCTCAAGTGAGAAGGCACACAGTGAACACAGTCACAGTTTGTCTCTTGGCTGAAAGGGCAAATGGTGAGCAAGGCATCATCTGCTAGCTTTCCCCTGGCTTCCTGTTTCATGAAGCTCCCTGGGAAGCATTATCTTTCTTCATCTCCAAAGGTGGCTGGCTTGTGGGCTCTCTGCTTCTTGTGTCTATGTCATTCTGCTATCTCTGAATCTCCTTAATTCTCCAAGATGTTTCCTCTTTTATAGAACTCCATAAACTAATCAAGACCCACCCACCCAAATGGGTGGAGACATGTCATTATCTAATCCACTCTTGATTAGATCACATCTCCGGGGAGATGATCTGATTACAGTTTAAAACATACAGTGTTGAATAGGGATTATTCTGCCTTTATGAAATGGGATTTAGATTAAAACATGGCTTTTCTAGGGGACATACATCCTTTCAGACCAGCACAGCTGTCATTGTCATTGTTAGTTGTCATCATTGTTAGCTGTCATTGTCAGAGTTTTTCTCTCATCTGGAAAGGCACGTGGCAAACACTCTGCTTCTTGTGGCTGTATTGTTCTGCTTTCTCAGAATCTCTCTCATTTGCCAAAATGTTTCCTCTTTTATATGACTTCAGAAACTAATCAAGACACACTGGGTGGAGACACAACTCCACTTAATCCAGTTTAACAACCACTCTTGATTAAATCACATCTCCGGGGGATGATCTGATTATAGTTTCAAGCATACAATACTGAATGGGGATTAAAAGAAATGGCTGCCTTTGCAAAATGGGATTAGGATTAAAACATGGGTTTTCTATGGTACATGCATCATTTCAAACCAGCACAAGTGCAAGTCCAGTCAGAGGGGAAGGAATAGTCTCTTCAAGAAATGGTGCTGGGAAAACTGGATTTCCATATGCAAAAGAATGAAGTTGGTTTTGTAGCTCACATCATATCCACTGTTTAACACAAAATGGGTCAATGACCTAAATATGAGAACCAAAACTATAAAACTCCTAGAAGAAAGTACAAGGTAGCCTGCTTCCTCAGGACCTTTTGTTAGGCAAGTTTCTTATACTTGGTACTAAAAAATGAGCAACATAAGAAAAAATAAATAAATTGGAATTCATGATTAAATAAACTTTTATGCATCAAAGAACTTCATCATAAAAGTGAAAAATGAATCTACACAATGGCAGAAAGTATTGCTGGATCATATGGAAATTCTATACATAGCTTCCTGAGGAACCACTGAACTGCCTTCCAGAGTGTTTGTAACAATTTACCCACCCACCAAAAGTGGATAAGTTTAGCTTTACCACCACATCCTTTCCACCACTTGTCATTTTCTGTTTTGTTTTTTATAATGGCCATTCTCATGGGTGTGAGAAGATATCTCATTGTGGTTTTGATAATCTTTTCCCTAATAGCCAGTGAAGATGAGCATCTTTTTTGTATGCCTTTTATCCATTTTTATTTCTTCTTCTGAGAAGTGTCTGTTCATATCTTTGCCCATTTTTAAATTGGGTTTTTTATCTTTTTGTTGTTGAGTTGTAGAATCTCTTTATATATTATATAGAATCTCTTTGTATATAGGTACTAAACTTTTCTAATATGTGGTTTCCAAATATTGTCTCCCATTACATAGGCTGCCAAAGGAAAATAAATATATTTTCCTGTTAAAGTCCTTTGATGAACAAAAATGATTAATTTTGAGGAGATCCCATTTATCTATTCTTTCTTCAGTGCTTCTGCTTTGGGTTTAGGATCTAGGAAACCACTTCCTATTACAAGATTTATAAGATACTTTGGTACATTTTTTCTTACAGTTTTATGATCTTTGATCTAATGTTCAGGTCTTTGATCCATTTAAGTCAATTTTTGAATAGGGTATGACATATGGATCCTCTTTCATTCTTTTGTATATGCATATCCAGTTCCCTAATCATTTATTGAAGGGTCTACATTGTCCTATGTGGGTTGGCTTGATCCCCTTATCAAAGATCAATTGTCCATAAATAAGGAGGTTGCTTCTGTATGCTCAATTCAATTCTGTTGGTCAGTATATCTATCTTTATTCCTTTACCATGGTGTTTTGACCATTGTAGCTTTGTAATATTCTTTAAAATGAGGTAGTGTGAGACCTCCCACCTCATTTTTCTTTCATAAGATATTTTTAGCTATTCAACTACAAACCAATTTCTAACTTGGATGCTTCCATATGAGTTTGCATATTGGTTTTTCTATTTCTTCAAAGTAAGTTGTTGGGATTTTAATTGGTATTGCATTGAATCTATAAATCAATTTGGGTAGAATTGACATCATAAGTATGTTTAGTCTTCCAATCCATGAACATGAATGTCGTTTTATTTATTTAGCTCTTCCATAATTTCTTTTAACAAATTCTTGTAATTTTCTGCATATGGGTGTTTTTTAGCCTAGTTAAATTTATTCCTCTATATTTGATTCTTTTGGTTGCTATTGTAAATGGAATTTCTTTCTTGATTTTTCTTAATTTCCTCCTCATATTTCTCATTACTAGTATATAGAAACACTAATGTTTTGGGGGATGTTGCTTTTGTATCCTGTAACTGTACTGTACTCATTTTTTTTTGCCTTAATAGCTTTGCTGCAGATTTTTTGGTCTTTTTGACATATAGTATCATGTCATCTGCAAATAGTGAGTGTTTTACTTCTTCTTTCTAACTTTGATGCTTTTTATTTCCTTTTCTTGTCTAAATACACGATGAATAACAATGGTGGCAGTTGGCATCCCTGTCTTGCTCCTGATCCTAAAGGGAAAGCTCTCAGACTTTCCTCATTATAGATGATATTGGCAGTTTTTTTCATACATTTATCATTCTCAGGAAGTTCTTTTCTATTGCTATCCTTTGAAGTGTTTTCATCTTCAAAGGATAGCAATAGACACAATTCAAAGGATGTTGAATTTTGTCAAATGCTTTTCTGCATCAGTTAAGATGATTATGTGGTTTTCCTACTTTGATTTGTTGATATATTGTATCACATTAATTGATTTTCTTATGTTGAACCATCCTTACATTCCTGGAATAAATCCCATTTGTTCATGTTGTATGATTCTTTTAATATGCTGCCGGATCTTCAAGTATTTTGTTGAGGATTTTTCATTTATATTCATTAAAGAGATTAATGTATAATATTCTTTTCTTAAAGTATCTTTTTCTGACTTTGATATTGGGGTGATGTTGGCTTCATAGAATTAGTTAGGAAGCTTTCCCTCCCCTTCAATTTGTTTGAACAATTCTTTCTTGAATGCTTTGTAGAATTCACATGTGAAGCCATCTGTTCCTGTAGTTTTCTGCTTTGGGAGCTTCATGACAACTGATTCAATATTTTCTTGTGATTGGTTTGGGAGGTCATCTATTTCTTCTTAAGCCAATGTTCACTGTTCATGACTTTCTAGGAATTTGTTCATTTCATCTACATTGCCTAGTCTATTAGCATACTGTTGCTCATAGTATCCTCCCATTATTTCATTTGTTTGTTCTGTATCAGTGGTTATGTCCTCTATTCCATTTCTGGTTTTATTTATTTGCATCCTTTCTCTTTTTTTTTTTGTCAACCTAACTAAGTGTTCATTGATTTTATTGATTTTTTTCAAAGAACCAACTTCCGGTTTTGGTGATTTTCTTGATTGTTTTCATATTCTCAATTTCATTATTTCTGCTCTAATCTTCATTATTTCTTTCCCTTTGTTTGCTTTGGGATTAGTTTGCTATTGTTTTCCAGTTCTTCCAATTAACAGTTAATTCCTCAATTTTTGCTCTTTCTTCATTTTTAATATTGACATTTAAGGCAATAAATTTACCTTTCACCACTGCCTTTGCTGAATCCCATAAATTTTGATATGTTGTTATTTCATTTTAATTTGCCTCAAGATATTTACTGATTTCTCTTGATATATTTTTCTCAACCCATTGGTTAAGAATGTGTTGTTTAGCTTCCATATATTTGTGAATTTTCTGGCCCTTTGCCTACTACTGTTTTGCAACTTCATTCCATTATGATCTAAGAAAGCATTTTGTATGATTTCAATCTTTTCAAATGTATGGAGACTTGCTTTGTTACCTAGCATATGGTCTATTCTTGAGAGTGATCCATGAGCACTTGAGAAAAATGTGTAGCCTGTGTTGTGGAGTGTAATGTTCTGTAAATGTCTGTTAAATCTAGTTCATTTATCTTATTATTCAAAATATCTGGTTCCTTTTTGATCTTCTATCTAGATGTTATATCCATTGATAAGAGTGGGGAATTGAAATCTCCAACTCTTATGGTAGAGGTGTGTTCATTTCCTTTCACTGTCATCAGTGTTTGCCTCATATAATTTAAAGCAGCACTCTGGCCCAGTGCATAAATATTTATGATATTTCATCTTGTTGAATTGTTCCTTTCATTAATACATATTGTTTTTGTCTCTTCTAATTGCTTTACATTTGAAGCCTAATTTGTTGGACACAATTATAGCTACCAGTGCTCTTTCTGGTTGTTTGAATGAAATTTCTTTTCCCAACATGTCACTTTCAAACTATTTTTGTCCTTGGGTCTAAAGTGATATCCTGTGTACTCATACATACAAATGTGTGCATACAGATGATGTATGCATACAGATGGATCATGTTTTTTAATCCATTCTTCTAGTCTATGTCTTTTGATTGGGGAGTTAATCCATTCTCATTTAATGTTATTGCTGTAAAAGCAATACTTTCTTCTACCATTTTGTCTTTTGGATTTTATATGTAATAACTATTTCTTTTCTCATTTTACATCTATTGATAGTTTTCATTTCTACACTCTTCTCCAAACCCCCCTCTCTCTCCTGTCTTTTCCTATTAGCCTTAGTGCTTCCTTTAGTTTCTCTTGCAGAGCTAGTCTTTTAGTCACAAATACACTCAGTGTTTGTTTGCCTGAAAATATTTTAATCTCCCCCATTTTTGAAGACAGTTTTTGCTGGATATAGAATTCTCAGTTGACAGTTTTTCTCTTTCAGGTTCTTAAATATATTATACCACTTCCTTCTCACCTCCATGGTTTCTGCTGGGAAATCCACACATAGTCTTATTGAGCTTCTCTTGTATGTGATGGATTTCTTTTCTCTTGGTGCTTTCAAAATCTCTCATCGTCTTTGACATTTAACAATCTGATTAATAAATTTCTTGGAGTATGTCTATTTAGATCTATTAATTTTGGAGCATGCTCCACTTCTTAGATCTGTAATTTTATGTCTTTCATAAGAGAGGGAAATTTTCAGTGATTATCTCTTCCATTATTCTTTCTGTTTCTTTTCTGTTCTCTTCTCCTTCTGGGACAACAACCACACATATATTTATACACTTCCTGTGGTCATTCAATTCCCTGTTCGTATTTTTCCGTATCTTTTCTTTTGTGTATCAGATGTTGATTTAATTTGTAAAAGCTGCTGGAATGCAATATAACAGAAATGGAACATGCTTTAAATAGTGAAATGTATTAATTTGCAAATTTAGATGTCTAAGACCATGAAAATGTACAAGTTAAGGCAAAGGTATAAAAATTAGCAATCTAAGGTATCCAGGGAAAATACTTTGATTCATGAAGGTCAATAATGTTTGGGATTTTCCTCTCAGCTGGAAAAACACACAGTAAAATCTGCTAGCTTCCTCTCCAAGCTTCTTCAATGCTTCCCCAGGGGTCCTGTTGCTCTGTTGATTCTGGTGCCATTGTAGCTTTTTCCAAAATGGCTCTCTCTTAACTGACTTCAGAAAACAACTCCACATTGACTATGTCAAGCCACATCTCCATGGTAACTAATGAGTGAAAAGTTAATACCCACTATTCAGTTGGTCACATTTCACATCAAAAAGATGATATCCAGCAAATTGAATGAGCACTAAAAACATGGCTTTTCTCAGGTACATAATAACTTCAAATCAGCACAGATGTCCAGTCCTCTAGTTCATTAATCCTTTCTTCTGCCTGTTCAAATCTGTTTTTGTAGGTTTCCACTGATTTTTCATCTCTTCTATTGTGCTTTTAATTCTCATAATTTCTGCAATTTGTTTTTTTTTTCAAACTTTTGAGTTCTTAAATCTTTATATCCCCCCTCAACTTGTTTGGTTTTATTTTGGGGGAGATTTTGCAACTCTGTTCAAACATCCAGAATTTGATGTTTCAGCTCCTGTATTTCATTTGAGGTGTTGGTTTGTTCCTTTGACTGAGCCATATCTTCAATTTTGCTAGTATGACTTGTTATTTTATGTTGGTGTCTAGGCACTTAATTTCTTTAATTAGCTTATTTTGAAGGTTATCTTCATTCTATTGCCTATGATTTTCTTGCTGGATAGCTTTATTTTCCATATTTTCTTTGACATTCAGTTCAACTTATTCTAGACATCTAGTCTGGTTAACTGATCAGAATTTTTCAGTTCCTGTTTTCTTTTCTTATTCTGACTATATGGAGTTTTTTGTTTTTTGTTTTTTGTTTTTTTTTTTTTTTTCTGAGGAGTGTCACCTCAGATATCATTGACCCCAGTCAGATTTTCCAAAACCAGACAGGCACATTTCTCAGGGAAAGTTTTCCCTGAAGGTGAGATCCAGCAGGCTGTCACACTTTCCTAAGAAACTCTAGACTCTCTACTTTTCTTATCCTGCCCAGCATGTAGTGCTTGTCTGCCTGTAGTTTCCCACCAGTGTAAATTGATGGTGCCTTTAATTTCAGTAGACTCTGCCTGCCAGAGGTGTAGTTGAGACAGAGGCTGCACTAGTTCGCAGACTTTGATTGCTTCTATTTTCTAGCTCTCAGCACCTGAATTCCCTGAAGGAGGGATTGCACTTGAGCTGGGTTCTACCACCCTTTTCTTGGGGAAGATAAGCCCTTTCAGGAATTAACCCTTTTCATTTGCCTACTTACTTTGTTTCTCAGCAAGCCTTAGGTACTCCCTTCCTGGGTCAGTACTAGAACCCGAGAGTGCTTGCAGTTCTATCTAATGAGCTGTTAAGAGGTTAAAGAAAAAAGAAAGAAAAAGAAAAAATGTCTTTTCAGAGCTGAACCCTGCCCCTGGCATCCACCAATTAAGAGACTGATTTAGTACATGACTCTATCTATATCCGGGCTCTATATGACCCCTTTTCTTGGGGTCCATACCTCTTCCCATATTTTTTGCTGTCAAATTCAAAAAGCTCCCCACCCCCCATTTCTTCCCATCAGACCTGTCTGCTCTCTGCAAGACCTAAAATACCTGGTTCCTTTAGGACTTATTCCAGGTTTATCTCTGCTAAGGCCTGTCTTCAGTAGTCAGAATGTGTTAATTCTGCAATTAGAGCTCCATTGAGCTAAGCACTTGCTACTAACAAAGTCTGTTTCCTTTCTTCTGGGGAACCTGCCTGCCATGCCCATGGGAGAGGGGTGCCAGCCTCCATAGCTTGGGGGACTTACAGTTCTGTGTGGGATCTCAGTCATTCCACCTGCTCCAGATTGTCATATGCATATGTCCAGCTGTTGTCCCTCCAGCAGTTGTTCTGTACAGTTCCTGGCTACTTACCAGTTGCTCTGGAGGACAAACTAAATTTCACACCTCGCTATGCTGCCAACTTAACCAGGGGACTGAGATTACTTTATTTTACCTTTTAAAGAATTAATTTTTCAGTCTTGGTAAGCCAGATAAGCCTTTGCCCTGAAAAATGAGTGTTACTTTAATCAAAAAATTGAATGTTTATGGAACTGTTGATACTGCATTCCATAATAAATGGGATGTTTTTTGTTTTAGTTTCAGAGCATTTTGAAGCTTTTTAAGCAGCAAAGGGTCTAATATATAATATATTTATAATTAATTAATTATAAATTAATTTTACAATTAAAAATTAATTATTAATTAATTTTTACAGTTAATTTATTTTTTATTTAATGAAATATATTACAATAAATAAATAAATAAATTGTAGAAGCATTCTGACCTCTAATGCTCACAATAGTCAAGCACACATTTTTTTCTTCTGTAGTCCTCCTGAATCATATGTGGAATATTTTTTTAAATGAGAGACAAAAATCACATAGTTGAGTTGAGCAAAACATAGATAATTTTTCCTGTATTTAGAAATATTTCTTATCAGTAAACAAAGCATTGCATTTTAAAAAATGTTCATTTAGAGTAGGCACATTAAGTCTGGAGTGGTGATTATTATTTCTGGATTTTGAGATATATATATGCACATATAACCTTATATTTAGAGATAAGAATGAAGTTAAACAGGTTGCGGTTAAAGTAATTCAGAACACAGGGGTAAGGAAGACATCGTATAAATTTTAGGACCACACATACTCTCTGAGACCAAAGGAAGAAAGGTTTATTTGGTCTGAACTAAAATTTTCTGTAGTGCATAATCTAATCCAACCTATCTGTATAGCTCATTTAGACAATTGAAACAGAGGGAATACAGAATAAGAAAGAGGCTCTTTAATCCTGTATAGATTATTGTAATGCCTGGATACATCCTAGAGTATAATAAAAATCTATTGGCAATGTCCTCTGAGGGATTGGAGAAAAAATATGGAATTGTTAAACGTGACCATCAGAGAATCTCCTGATACTGTGTCAAACTTTATGGATACCCAAATCAATAGGCCATGCTATCAATCATGAGGCTTACCCTTGTGAAGCTTATGTAGGTAAAAGAGACGCTAAGACTACCTATAGGCATGTCTAAGAATTACTTCTGGAGGACCTCTTTTGTTGCTCAGATGTGGCCTCACTCTCTCTAAGTCCAACTCTGCAAGTGAAATCATTGCCCTCCCTCCTACTTGGAACATGACATCCAGGGGTGGAAGTCTTCTTGGCGATGTGGGAGATGACTCCCAGGAATGAATTCAGACCTGACACCATGGGATCAACAATGCCATCCTAACCAAAAAGGGGAAAAGAAGTGTAATTAATAAAGTATCAGTGGCAGAGAGAGTTCAAATAGAGTCGAGAGGCTACTCTGAAGGGTGCTTTTACCTATCATAACCAGCCAACCCCCAATCAGGACCATTCCAGCAAATCCTAAACAACACCTAGGGCAATGTATATGATTCTACAAGAGTTCCATGCACTAGAATAATTTTCCAGAAACCTACAACCTTCAGATGGTTCCCTGGTCCAGATAAGTCTTGAAACCTAGCCCAGCCTCCCCAAAACATCAGATAATTCCATCTCCCTACCCCATATTAGTGATAGACCCTTCCAATATGAAAAATTTAGAATTGCCATGAACCCAAACACACCTAAAATGAGGGATGGAATGTATCAGATTACTTGCCCTTCAACTTGGAGGAAAGGGTGAAAAACTGCCAACAACAAAGACCCAGAAAGGTTTTTTGGAATTTCTGAGGGATAGATCACATTGGAAAGGTGGTTTGGGGGCATCTGTCTACCAACTTGCTGGCCCGAGTATTGTTTTTATTTTATTTTTCTCCTCCTCTTATAACAGCCATGATTCTTGTTCTGAAAGTATCAACATGGCTTATTATTAATGTAATAATTGATATGTAAAGAGAGTCACTTGCCTGTTCTCAGTAGAGAGAGAAGATAAGACTATATTTGGCATTGGCGATGCCAAATGCCAACTCTATTGAGGGAAATGAGTCCTCTGGAGTCTCTTGTTTTGTCAATTATTCCAGCTTTAATGACCATCCAGCAGTCTTCTGGTATATACCTAAATGGAAAGATGGTGTTTTCCTTAAACAGTGACGAAGAAAGATCCTCCTTCTGTAATGGATAGTTGGTCCTTCTACCTGTTGTTATAAAGTGTCATTATGCAAGGGAACAGCATATTTCTTCAATTTCTTTTTTCTTTTTTCTGCTTCAAATTTGCACTATATTTTTGATGACTGCAGTTATTAAGTGATCTCTGTGCCTTTTTCAGGAAATGGACAAGCAGAAAGAGGTAACCTTTCCTTAGCTATATAATAGTCATTTGTTAAATTATTCCATTTTTGGTGAGCTCCATAATTGGTAAGTATAACAGGTCTGTATATTGTGGCTATTTGCCACAGTAAGAAATATTAAATACATCAGTCAACATACATTGTGAAAAAAAGTTTCAAAAAGAAAGACTAATTCACTCCCTAATTCTAAAAGTTTGATCTTTTTTACTGTGAATAAATTAAAACTTGAAAACCACTTTGGTAGTATACTAGTGTAAATTGAGTATAGAATAATACTAATTTTAAAACATCTTTCTCTTAATTTGTACTAAAAATCTATTTTTACATAATATAAAAGCAGAAATTTTTGGACTCTAATAAAGGAATCTAAAAACTGCCTGTGATTATTTTGAAAGAAAAAAAATTAGCTTTTTTTTCTACTGTGTTATTGGTAATAGAGTCACAATTTGAAATTTTGGACCCACTTTTTATTCAAGGTGGGAAGTGAAAAATTTCACCTTTAAAACCATGACATTGGTCAAAAGTTGTATTTGGCATTTACCAGGAAGGAAGATGCATAAGATGCCTAAATTAAAAATGTTTCAATAGTCATGTTTGTGTTAGAGCAGACAATCTTACTGGTACAAAGTTCTGTTGACTGCCTTTGGAAAAAGATTTAGTTGAGTACACATGAAGGGTAGCCTAAAGAAAATCATGCAATTTGTTGAATGTAGTTTACTTTCCTATGTTTATGAAAGAAAGAGTAAGGCAATGGCTAATTTTTCAGTGCCTAATAACCTTATCCTGAATTGAATGATTACTTTTTTGTTAGTGGCAGAGTTTATTTTGTAATTTCAAATGATGGTGGGGGTAATTTTTTTTTTTTTTTAACAGAGGATACATTTGCTTAACAACTTTAGGAAAAAAGTAACCAGTGCATGACTTTGTGTATAGTAACACGTTTTATTGCACTTATCTATGGTTGAGCCTCTACCTGCAGTGGGAAGCAGAGATTAGAGGAGGTAAAAATTAGAGATGTTTGATAAGTTAACATGCTACTCATACTGTAAATGGATAGTGTGTTTTCAGTGAGATGATAAGTAACTTAGTACATCTCAATGTATGATTATAATAAGAAAGGTAAATAAAATTAATTGAAATGGGTCTCAGACATGCCTATAAATATGGGTAGTATTTTTATGCCTGTGTATTTTCACATTTAATGCAAATATTTATGGTCATATCAGTTAAAAAAAAAAAGAATGAAGTTCTTATACTGACAACAACATGGGTGAACTTTGAAGACTCATTATCTGAGTAAAATAAGCCAGACACAGAGGACAAATAATATGTGCTATAACTGATATGAAATAATTATGGTAAACCAATTCATAGAGTTAAGAACTAGAATACAGGTTATCTAGGACTAAGGTAGAGGTAGGAAATGGGGAGTTTAATGCCTAATTGGTACACAGTTTCTGGTTGCGTTGATGGAAATGTTTTGTTAATGGATGGTGGTGATAGTAAAATTACACTGTAAATGTAATCAGCATCACTAAGTTATGTATTTCAATATGGTTAAAATGGGAATTTTTAGGTTGCATATATGTTATTAGAATAAAAATTTTTTAAAGCCATAGGACTGGGCAACACCAACAATGAACCTGATGTAAGTATGGACTATAGCTAATAGGGTAGTTACAAAAATATTTTTTATCACTTGTAACAAAGGCACTAATTAGTGCAAAGTATTGCTAATTAGGAAAATTGTGCAAGTGAATAGGTTATGTGGGAACTCTATGCTTTCTGCATGATTTTTTCAGTGCTTCTACTACTTCCCAAATAAAAATATATAAATTATAAAAAAAACGAATGCTACTGTGGGTCAATCTAGCTGTCGTATCATATCATTTGCATATACATCACTGTGAAAATTGTCTCCTTAAAAAATAAAGCTACCATTATATTTTTAAATTATAATTCCTAATTATACCAACATGTTCCACTTGCTAGTCATATAATCAATGGAAATATTAAACACATTTTCATAAATGAATATTTAAATTGAACATGATCAACAAAATAATAGATTTTCCGATCAAAATAATATTTTTGTTAACTTTAATTCTATCAATTCCTTCTTTGCTTATATAAAATATGTCACCATATGCACACATATTGAGCATTTACATAAGTGAGATGTAGGATAATTCATTTAGTGTGCTGACTCAGGAATCAGTAAATCTGAAGTCAATATTAGCTCAGCCACTTATTACCCATACATCCTTGGGGAGCATATGTACCTATATTCTTTATTTGCCAAATAGGAATAAAAAACTACTTATTTCAAGGAGTTATGGGGTATATTAAAAGAGAACAATGCCACATATATAGTATGCACTGAATGGATTTTGGTTAATCTATGACCATTTTGCTTTACAATATAATAGAAAGTTTTGCTATTTAATCATATCTTACACAAACATAATATCTTTTCAGCCTCATAATATATAGGAGATACTGTTTTATATCTATAATGCAAGTGATAAAATTTCAGTGCAATGTGATCAAATAACTTGCTTAAAGTTATGTAGTTACAAACAAAATATAAGAAATGATAGCTATAACTCAGGTTTACTGATAGCAAATTTATTGTAGCAGTAGTTTATCTAGTTTGAAACATAATTTCATTAGCTAGTACAAATGTGGGTGTTTTAAAAATTAATTAGATATAAAGACAGAGATAATTAAAGATAGCCTCCTACCAGGGTTGATATTAAAGATAATGCAGCAGTATCACCATGACATTTGTTCAATTTTTGAAAGTCATTTCTAAACTGGTTGGAAAATACAGATTGCTCCAGTTCCCACATTGCTAACATCTCATGAATATGGACTCTACCAGAGGATCCCAGGAAGTTCTTGGATACACTTGGTGACAAGAAGCCTCCTGTAGCTACCCTACTTCAGTGTATAGTCAACCATGGGTAACATGTTCTGTCTGTGTTCTCTGGTATCGATTGTTCAATATTTTGATATTGTTAAGTAAGCATTTATAGACTAAGATAACCAATTTATAAATGGTTATTGGAACAGGCAGATGGATATCTCTTGATGATATTCCTCAAACTCATGCAAGATAAGGTCATTTAGATGGAGGTTTTCCTAGAGTTTATTGAGCAATTAATAGGTTAGGCAATTTACTAAGTATTTTAACAGATATTCATGGGAAAGATTACTACTGGAGCTCTACTGGCACTAGGGCTGAGCCCCAATCCAGGTCCAGGGTCATGTTGCATGTAAAATTCAAGGACAAGAACAGCAGGTAGCAGCAAATGGTAAAGTTTACTAAGAAGACAGTATATGGTAAAGAAGTAACTGTGGGCATGCTCAGGGTAGGGGGACACCCCTGATTAAGCTGAACTTGGGCTTTTATATGCTGGCTTGTTGCTATGCTGTTACTTTAAAACTAGGTGTAGAAAATTCCAAATCCCCCTTTTAATTCAATCCCTCCTTTCTTCCTCTTTTTGTTTGTTTCAGCGAAGTTGGGCAAAAGTCTCCCATAACTGATGTATGGTACCTTGTGGTTAAGCTGTTTCCTATAGTGCTCCAGTTTCTACTACAGCCCCAAAGCTGACTTAACCCTTTCACTCTGTGACTAGACAGACCAATACCTCTGACCCCTGTATGGCCTATTCTAGCCTGGCTCAAGATGATTATTAATAGTTTTCTAGTGCCAAGAAGGGACTTTGTTAATTAGTAGTTCAAGTCCCACTTTCCTACAGATATATAGAATGCTCAGTATCTTCTGACTTAGAAAATCAACTCAGGAAACATGTGAATCACAGTTTGGGGTCTATCATAACATAGAATGAATATACTATACCCCAGAATCAATACACTGTTTCTCTACACTTGGCATTTATAATAAAAAAAAAATGTGCTTTAACCTATTTGTAGAGGTAAGTGGGTATCTAGGAAAAACATTTATTTATATTAGTGTTGTATGCATATAGTATTCTAGGAAGGGCACTTTCTCCTGGCTCCCACTGTTTGTTTCCTTTTTAAGGCACTTCTTCATGTGGTCACATATATAGCTATACTTAAGGGGTAGGATAGAGTAGGAGGTAAGTTGGTGTCAAAACATACATGGACTAAAACAATGACTTCTCAAGCTGAACTTGCTATTGCATACTGAATCTTACAGATTTATAGGTGGATGTACATATAGAAATGTATTTCAACTAATAGGAAGTTGTGCAATTTATTAACCAGGGAAAGAAGCGTTCTCATCAATCTCATATGAAACCACACATTCATTTGTAGATTGCATACATAAGTGCTATTTCATCTACTGGGCTCCAGAGGGGAAGCAACTAGAACATAATGAGTTGAACATCTGAAAGGCATATACAAAAAAAACAAACAAACAACAAAAAAAACCCCATAAATTCTCTTTTCTCTCCATCTCTTTTGTGCTCTCTCTATTTCTTCCTCACTCACATATATACCTGAACACATATGTATGTGAAAATTAACAGTTGCATTTAAAGATGTGCCTTTAATTTTCACCAAGTCTCAACTGTCAATTTCATACCTCACCACAGCTTTAAAGTGATTTCTAAAAAGTTCTTAAAAATAGAAATAAAGAAATATATAATTATAACTCATTTTAAAATCTCTCAGTTCTCTGTACCAAGAAACAATATGAATTTTGGCAGAAAATTACATGTACACATTTTAGTGATGGGTTTATAGGCAGAATTTTATCTTGAATATAAGATGTAGCCCATGAATGAGCAATGATTTTTATAATTCACATTTATACATTGACTCTGAGTATTTTTACCATTTATGACTGTCGCAAGTATTGCATTTTGTATAGTTCTAATTTGTCTAAATTTTATTAAATTTCTATTCCAAGTTTTACATTTTTCTCCAAAAATTTCCTAATGAGAACATTTTCCCAGTAAAACTGATTATATTTTTCTTATTAGAGTTCCTTCTCCTACAAGTATATTCTGAATAAGTTTCAGTAAACTTTATTTTTTAATTTGTTAATTAAAATGATCAATTCTTATTAAATGGCTTCTCTTTGGGAAACAGTATAATTTATTTTTTTAAATGTGCTACAATGTTATACTTATACTTCAGTGTCATCAATTTTCAGGTAACACAGTGACTTTTCTTATGTAAAAATAGTCAAACAAATTTACATTTTGGACAAATAAACTGCAATCTTAAAATTGTAGACTCTGAAAAAATAAGTGAATGATCTGGGGAAATAAGTACAAGATAGCTGAATTAATTGACCTTTTCTCCAAATTGCCCTTTCTCATTCTTATCCATAATTTTTGAGGTGATGAATTTCACAAAATAAAAACAAAATTGGAAGAGTGATATTTAAATATACCTGGAATCTAAACCTCAATATGTGTGGAGATTCTCTCATAATTCAAATATAGCTTTGCCTGAAATAGGTGAACTCTGGCATTTCAAGTAGGATTCTGCGCACATCGCGATCTCAAAATTGCTCTATTAAAAGTTTATAACAACTCCATGACTACTGCTGACAGAGGTTGTCTTTCATTACCAGTTTCTGAGGACCTTTTGACAGGATGTGATCTGGGTGGCTGTGACACCTCATCGATCCATCCGCAGTCTATTCCTGGTTGCTCTGCCACAGCTATGAATTGATTTCCTTCTCATGCCTTCTAATAATCAGTCTAGAGAATTTGGGGAAGGTTTTGGGTCTGATTAAAATCTGAGCTGTGACTCTTTTTAGAATATTGTAAGCTACTTGGGAAAACTATCAACACGCATTTTTAATTTTAGATAACTAATCCCTGTTCCTTTATTCACATAAGTTGCAAATATAAATTTGTAAATGTTATTCATATTGTGAAGAAAATCAACATTTTTCTTGAAATACAATTTCATTCAGTTTATACAGAAATCATTGTACTTGTGAAACAATCTAAATTCTATCTTTGCAAAATCGGAACAGCAACACCAGCCAGATTATTACAATGTATTGCTTGAGCATAATTATTAAATTATTCTTGAATATTAGAACAAGTGTGACAAAACGAATAGGTGATTGATCCATAGAAATAGCTAGAATTTAGCCATTGAATATCTGAGCAATAATAGGCCTTATTATATTAAGCCTGAAAGATATGCTTTATAGACTTATTTAATTGATTCTTGCGATCTACAACTTGACATCAGATGAATTTTGCCCTTTGCCACATAGGTGAGAAAAGCATGTTCAAATTTGAATGTTATATCACCAAATTATGAAATAAAAATCCTTTCAATATAATGAGTTTTAATCAACATGAATTTACTTATCATTAGGTTTTCCTCCAAAGGTTTATTTTTTGTATTAGCAAGGTTATTTCAGGATACAAATAAATGTTGAAGATTCCCAACTGTAATTCTAAGATACATTGTGATTTTTTTTGCATTTTAATGTAGGGAATAACCATTTTTAGAAAAAACAGGATTGGAAGTAGAAATAATATAATGTTGTGATCAATTTTCTTATGTATTTTTACACAGGCATTAGTAGAATTAATTCTCCAGAGCTAAGGCATTTATACCTATGGAACTATGCTAAAATTTTGAATTGATACATGTTGGCAATTAAATCATGTCCCCTACAAGAGGCATATTTAGGTCCCAACTCCTGGTCCTGTGGATGTGCACCCATCTGTAAAGTCAGCCTTTTGAAGATGTTATTAGTTAAGGTGACCTCAAACTGAATGAAGGCAGCCTTAATCCAATATGGCAGAAATCATAATAAGGAAACAAAATTGGACTTAGAGGGAAGCTAGCAGCCAACAGAACGTGGAAGAGAAATGTTCTCCATGTGACAGAAAAATCAAGGAACTCCCGGTGATTGCTGGCCACCATCTTGAGAATGCTATAGGCTTCAGGAAGAAAGCATTGCCCTCACTTACACCTTGATTTTTTACATCTCCTACCCTCAGATCTGTGTGCCAATAAATTTCCATTATTTAAGCCAACCCACTGTATGATTTATGTTTTTAGAGGCAGGGAAAATAAAACATTCCATAGTTTATATAAGCAACAATTAACTGTAAAACAATTGGAAGTAAATAGGAGTTTCACAATTGGCAAGAAGAATTTAAAGCATTAAATAATTGTATCTGAATATCTTCTTCATCCGAATGCATCCATTTGGTTCGTGTCCTGAAACATTCTCTTATTAGTTTTGGTATTCAATACACAACTGGTTAATTTCTTCCAGTGTAATATGATAATAACTATTGGAGTTATTTTTTCTCCTGAAGGGAAATCTACAAGATAACATGCAACTTCATAATAGCAAGGCTTTAATCAAATAGTTTAAACAGCATAGTCAAATATGGTTAAATTCTTGTGAGAATTCATGAATTTATAGTTGGGTTTGTTAAATAATGCCTCAGTTTATCATTGAAAGGATCTTATGTATTCTCTTGATTTTTGAGTTAGATATATATTGTTAACATATTAAATCTACATTGATGGAAACCCTGCCATTTATCAAGTACCGTGACAAGAATAGCCTGCATTCCTGTTTTCTAAGCACACAGAAAAGATAGGATGAAAGCATCATAAATATGAAATTAAAATATATTTTGTTTTCCATTTCAAAATTGTGTTCTCCAGGCTATGAGAGAACAGATTATAGAGCTCAGCAACTTAAGAAGGATTCTTAAGGGTAGGAGACTCTTGATCAGATATTTAAAGGAAGAAAAAAAGAGATCATTACAGTATGAAAAAAAATAACCTGAGCAACGAGTGGATGTTTTTATGGGATATGTCTCTTATTTGGTGTAGTTCCTGCAGTTTAGAATGCCTGAAGCACAGATTTCTTTTCTTTTCATTGGTATGAGACCAAATGTGTAGACAAGCACTGAATCATGGAGCCCTTGTAAGCATTGCTGAGAAATTAATTTTTAGCCTGTAGGGAATGGGAAAAAAAGTGATTTAAGTAGGGCAGTGACAGGATCAGGTTTGTGGTTAGTAAAAAGGCAGTGACAGAAATGTGGAGGGTTGTCAAGACAGTGAACATATTGTAGGAGTGAAGGCCAGCAGCAGGGCTTCAGTATAAGTTGCTCTGGAGTTAATACTTGTGGCCATGCACTGCTGTCATTTGAACTGGAGAGAAGTAGACAGGTGACTTATGTCGTAGAATAAGGAAAGAGAAAAATATAGAATTATCCTTAAGAAATTGCCTTGGGCTATTGGATTAAATAAGATAAAATATTAGGGTCAAATGAAATAGATGATGATTTATATTTTGGACACTTTAGTTTAAGATGCCTGTGGAATATCTGGGAGAAAATGCCTAGTAGGCATTTGACAAATGGGATTAGAACCCAGGAAATGGGTCTGGGCATATATACATTTGAAGGACATTAATATATTAGCTTTTCTTGCAGAGGCAACAGGAAGTATGATGTGGATGAAATAAACTGTGGCACTTATATCTCTGAAATCATGAATGTGGTGGGTACACTCCTTATTCCAAGTGGGAAAGTGTAAGAAGAGTGATGGCGGGCTGAAAAATAAGGAACTCAAACAGACCGAAGGGAAAAGGGTAAGAACATCCTTCTCTGATTCAGCCTGTAGTCGGTATATAGAAACGTACACGCAATCAGGTTGAATTCCCATATGTCTCATCTTCACGCAATGCCTAGTCAGCTGACAAATATGGTAGGCACTTAGTGTGCTACAGATACTGTGCTTACTTCATGACATATAATAATAAGTCGATATGTAAAATCATATAGGAATGTCATAACAGCCTTTTTTGTAAAGAATACACGTAGCACTTCTTGTTGGAAAAAGCCGAGAGGACTCCAGAAAAGAAAAAGGTTGGAGGGATCAGATTATCTGGCTTGGTCCTTGCTTGATCCAAGACCCTGTTTTATTAATTTCACTTAATTCTTTTTTTTTTTTTTTTCATGGGCGGGCACAGGAATCGAACCTGGTTTTCTGGCATGGCAGGTGGGAACTCTGCCTGTTGAGCCACCGTGGCCCGCCTTCACTTAATTCTTTAACAAGCCCTGAATTCAAAAGTTAAAGCAAAATTCTTTCTCTTGTTCAAATCATTTAGAATTTTTTGTGTGTGAGGGATTGCTCCATGTGCTTTTATATAATTTTAACTCTTTTAAGACATAGGATCAAATTCCAATTAAATATAAAGATTTCCAAGTTACATCTTTTTCCTATTTGAACTCAGCACTTCGTTGCTTGATGAACAGTACATGCAACTGTTTATACTGGCTACTTAGTAGACAATGGTTACTAAGAGTGCACATAAACACACTGACTAAGCAGGGCCCAAATATTCAGTGTGCAGCTGGTAATCAGAATGATGGCTCAGTTAGGGTTAAAACATATGTCAATTTTGACCAGAATGTGGTGACCTGAAAAAGGTTTATTGGAAAATAAACTTGTGCTACAAATTCTGTCAAGGAGTTTAGAGAAAACTCTCACATAAGCTTTAGAAGCAAAAGTATAACTATCTCTAATTGATGGGTATAGAAATTATGTTTTGAAGTGATTTAATAATATGTTAAATATTACACAGGCCCACATGTATCCAAATCCATTCTCTGCCACCCTGCCGAATAGAATGCCTTGTATTGGGAGCAGACACCCACTAGGAGTTAGAGTCTGTTGGTAACAAGTGTAAAATGCACAATTTGAGTTTCCTGATTAAGAAAGTTATTTTTGTAATTATCACTGCTTGTGTTCACTATTAGGACTACTCAGTTCTTTCTATTTAAGAAATTAGGCATGTGTCTGCAGTTTACCTAAGTACCAATGGCTAGTGATTGTGGTGCATCGTTTTATGTATAAAATGGACACTGGACTAGGGAATAAAGGTTTAGATTATAGCATCATTGCAGACACGAATCTGCTACTTAATTATGCTATGGTTCATTATTTAAATATTGCAATCGGTGATTTCAAAATACATTACCATCCTAAACTTCCTTTTCCCTAACCAGATCCATAGGAAAAAACAACGCGGCTGCTATTATCCATATTGCATAGTACATACATACACATATATGCATAAAAATATAGGCACACATATACATATATAACAAAGGAGAGAGAGGCTAAGGCAGAGAACTTTGCTCTCCTTACTTTGACCCAAAGAAAATTTATGTCTGCACCTTATTAAGCAATGGTGAAAAAAAACAAAACACAAAAAAACAGTTCAGCCATGTGAGAATCCTGCAAACATACTGTGAAGGTCAGTCAGCCCTGAAGTGGTTTTCTAAGAAAGTGCTGATTATGTAAGTTTATACTCCTTGTGGAGAGCTTTAACTTATATATTCAATTTATTTTCAAGTTGAAAACATCTGCCCAAATTATCTGGATGTTAAAACCCACCATCAAAATACTATTTTGGTGGTTGTGAGGTTAGCATAGATTTTGCCTTCCTTATCTATGCCACAGTATTCTAATAGCTGTGTCATCAGTTCAGTGAGAAAGAAAGAACCCTTCCAACCTGGTCAGCACCAGCTATATTATAATCAAGGGTATTGGAAGTTCACAGTTCTGCAGCAACTCTCCTTCTACAGGTTTCCATCCTGATTGTTGACACCGGGGATATGAGTCACATTAGGAAAAGAAACCTCTGGTAGTTTCAATTCATAAAATTTTCCTATTTGTACATGAGAATCATTAATATTGAATTTCTCTAAGTATTCATCACTAAACACATCAACACATGACTCACTATACACTCTGAAGGACAAAATAACAGGCTTTAAAATGCACAAAAATTTGAGCTACTGATTGGATAAGAAGTAAAATCATTGGGCACAAAAGATCAGTCATGTCGTTTAATTCATTGGAATATTAATAATGGCTCTTTAAGCGTAAACTATCTCTTAGGGAGAAACCTAAGAAAAGGAATGTCCCAGTGACCTACATTGATCTTCTATTTCTAAATTCTTAGATTATATGACAAATGCATAATTAAAATATGCATAATTGCATAATGTACAATACAAACTATGTATAATTACAATTGCATGTGTGCAATCACAATTATGCCTAATTACCTAATTGTAATAACACATATTTATGAGACAGGATCAATGCAAATATATCAAATACAATTTTCTTTCATGGGAAAAGGGAAATGAAGCTTAAATTTTTCAAGATTACTTTACAGTGCTTTGTCGGTGAATAGGAACTGAAGGTTTAAGAGTACCTTCGGAGGTGATGGGAGTGGAAGTGGGGGGGGGATATGTGCAAAGAGCTTTAAGCAAACTCCCTCAATTTTCAGAATTAAAATGAAATATTTTCCTTAGTATATCTGAATCCTAAATCTAAATTTCTTCTTAAATAACTGGAAATATATCTGTTTCAAAGTTTTCATGGTATATTCATAGAAAATATTGAAGGAAAATGATCGTCATATATAATTTGGTATTAAGTTTCATAATTTAATAAGTAGAATTATTGGGGCTTTCCATCTCTCAGATCCTGTGTCTGACTTCCTTAATTCCTTGAACCTGATTCAAATTCTTGTCCCACTTTATGGATCAGGTCTAGCCCTGAGGTTTCAGACAAAAGGAAAAATATCCACTAATAACTGCTGCCTTTTAGGTCTTGAATGTAACCTATAGGGTCATTGCCAACCCCTTGTTCTATCATGTGCAATTCTTTAAAGTACATATTACAACTATTTATCTTAGAAATTTAAAATGTTAATAAAAATTCCTTAATGGTCTTGGAATTATTTTACTGTGTAATATTCATGGGTTTTGCACTTCTATCTTTTTGATAAAATATAAAATTCACATTAAATACCATTTAGTGTTCAGATAATGATTATGGTTTGACTCAAAATATGCCATGAATTTTAAAGGATACAAATACATCCTTTTTTAAGAGGTGGTCAAGATTAAATAAAGTCAATTATGAGGTAATTACCCTTGAAACCAGATAAGGGACACAGGGAGGTTCCTTATAAGATGGTCTTTATGTTTTGTTAGTTTGAAATGTTCTATAATAACAAATAAAAACACAAAGCACACACAAGGATGACACTAAATACAGTAAAATAGCTGAATGAGGTACAATAGGAGGACTCATACATGTTGATGAATATATATATATATATATATATATATATATATATATATATATATGCAAAAAACATCTTTGAAAAACTATTTGGCATTATATGCAAAAGTTGCAACTACTAATATCTAATTATAACCCAGTACTTTCACTCCTCAGAAATGTGTGCACATGTGCACCAAAAAACATGTATTAGAAGGTTTGTAGCAGAATTGACTTTTTTATTTCCAATCTGGAAATAGTTCACTTGTCCATTTAGCATAGAATAGGTAAATAAATAATTCAGAAAATAGATTAGTATTCAGTAAGGATAAAAAATAATTACAAGTATAGCTTACAACGTGGAGTAATCACGAAAACAAAAGTTATAAATCAGCATAGTGGTTACCTTTGGGGAGAGAAGGGATGAGCAATTGGGTGGTGGCTGGGGTGCTGGTGATTGACTTTTTTTTTTCACTCCAGACATGGTTTTAGCTGTGTGTTCACTTTATGATAATTCCTTGAAAAGTGCTCTTACCATCATGAACTCAGGGATGTGGATTATACTTCAAGAAAATTTGAAAGTGTGAAAAACAAAACAATGCAAAACACAAATCAAGAATCAAAGCAAAAATTTTAATGTTCAATCAATAATACCCAGAAAAGAGTTCAATATCTTATGTTCTCTAGAAGAACTGCCAATTTGGGGTAAAAATTGCTAATTTAAAAATGAGAAAAGTTGAAACATTTTCTCACGCTGTACTTTATCAGACCCTGGGTATGGGATGCTCTAAAAATACTACTATGACAAAAATATTTAATTATATCCTTTACTACCAGTTTCAGTATGAGACAATTAAAAAAAAAAAAAAAGAATATACGGGCGGCTGCCGTGGCTCAGCGGGCGGGGCTCCGACCTGCTGTGCTGGAGGTCTGGAGTTCGATCCCTGGTGCCTCCTGCCCATATGCAAATTAAAAAAAAAAAAAAGAATATGAAAGTATTTTGTCTATTGTATATAAACGAAAAACAAACAAATGAAGCAGTACAACTTAAACTTCTTCTGATTATTCTGCTATTAATACCCAACTTCATGTAATCAATTGCTCATGCCTGAAATTTGAATGTAAATCTTAATACCTCTCTCTTTTGGGTTTTACATTGCTAAGAGGATGTATAAGGAAGAAGGAAAATGACCTATGATTAGAAATGGAAACAAATTCTAAGGATGTGTCTTTTGGGAGTATTAATCACTGGACTGCGTATAAGTCTTGCATACAAAATGATGTCCAGAATCCTGGACATTTACTCCTCTTCCTGGATGCTACTCCCCAAATGGTGCTTGCTGCCTATCTATGTGGCCATGGAGACCCCCTACCTATATTCCCTTACCTCCAGGACTTCTGCTTGTAAAGATACTTAGTATTACAGATAATCTTTCTCTGGGATAGCTCAGCCTCCAAAATACTTTAGCTTAATATTTTCTGCCATGATTTTAGTGCTTACAGAGATCAATTATGAAACCCTAACTGATATATGTATAGGTATGTACATATAGACATATATATCACACATATTCTACCCGATACAATAATTCTTATGTATTTTGAATACATCATGCAATTAAACATCACAGCCACAATAGACCATATCAATGTTTTCACAGCTTTCCTAATCTGGAGTTGTTGTAGTCAATGCAGTTTTGCTTAAGCATATGAGAGGGGTGCCCATGGGTTAGGTGTATTTCCTAGTTTACTCCTTCCATCCCAAATTATGCTTTTACAGCATCAAATTCTATAGTCCCATTTAGAAAATACACATTGCATTTTTCATTTCCATTTTCTTTTACTCTCATACCAGTCCAAGTTCCCAATAGCTCTCACCCATGCTACTATATCTTGTTGAACAATATTCTACTTTTGCATTCTTTCTCACAGCTACCATTCCCCAAAGATATTCTCCATAAAGTGATTATTATTTTGAAAATTTGAATTGGATCATATTTCTTTCTGAGAAAGATTTCCAATTGAATTTGAAACAACTCTTTTTTTCACTCCAGACATGGTTTTAGCTGTATGTTCACTTTATGATAATTCCTTGAAAAGTACTCTTACCATCATGAACTCAGGGATGTGGATTATACTTCAAGAAAATTTGAAAGTGTGAAAAACAAAACAATGCAAAACACAAATCAAGAATCAAAGCGAAAATTTTAATGTTCAATCAATAATACCCAGAAAAGAGCTCAATATCTTACGTTCTCTAAAAGAACTGAAAACAACTGACTTTAAAAAATATAGAACACTCAGCTCAAATCTCATTTTCACAAGGAGCTTTTCTTTTCTAAATTAGCACCCCATGGTCATTAGCTCATTCATGGTCATGATACTGTTTTTCTTTGTTTCACAGTGCTATAGATTTTAAAATATGTATAGCAATATTACATTTATTTGATTAATAATTTGTAGTGTGTCTTTTAAATCACTTTATCCACAATGTTGATCACTTAGTAGATACTGAATAAATCTCAAAGTGGATAAAATTTTTTGGGTGTAAATGAGACCTAGAAAGGTGATGATGCTGCATTGCCACCTTGACTAGGTTACATTTATGGCATTTGCCGTAAATGTGATAGGTTGTCATTTCCATGATTACATTTATTGTATAAGAGTCCATCTTAGACATACTATTGCAAAAGACTATTTTACTGGCCTTGAAGAAGCAAATAGATATGTGAGCTCCCTGCAAAGAACATAGCCCATCAGGCCGCCCGAGGGCGCCTTCCATTTGAGAGAGAGTAGGAAACTGGACCCTCAATCATACAGATGAAGCATGCTATTTCTGTCAACAACCTGGATGATCTTCAAAGTAGACTCTTCCTCAGAACCTTCAAATTAGAGCCCAGCCCAGCCAAGGTCTTTATTGCAACCTTGAAAGGTCCTGAGTAAAGGACCCAGTTAAGTCAAGCCTACACCCTTGACTCAAGGAAATTGTGAAACAATCAATGTGTGTTATTCTAAGTCACTAAACTTGTGGTAATTTTCTCTATAGTGATATTGGTCTCGCACATATAATTATATCTAAAAGCAGCTTATTTTCTCCTCATATTATTTAGTAGAAAATTACTTGTGAATACAGTGCAAGCCTAAAACTAAGCCCTTACACTTGTGATTTTGTTACTATTCATTAATATAAATGAAAATGGCTGAAGCTTGGTGGTCTCAACTTTTCACACCATGCCACAACTTCAACCAACCTTAAGTAGGGCATATGATGATAAATGGTTTCCTTTTGCAATTGAAGTAGGCCAAGGAGAAGTCATTGCCATATTTTACACAGAGCCTTCCACTCAAATATTACTGAAGAGACTACATGAATTAATGTCTTCCCTTTGGGTTTAGGGTAAAATGCAAAGATATATCTTCTACCATGCAAAGATACATTAATATATTCATCCCCCTGATGGCTTGAATTAAAAGAATCTTTGCAGAGTATTTTAAAATGCCACTTTCTATATGTGGCTTTTGGTATGTGTTTCATATCAATTACCCTTACAAAAAGTACACTATTTACAGTGTTCCATTTTGCTGATTTTGTCCTTAGGACAAGAATAGTTCCTGACTTTACTGTTTATGCAATGTTCTATTTAAAGAGATACTTCAATTAGAGTTTATTTATCATCTGTTTCTTTTTTTTTTTCTCACCACTTCCATAAAATGACTGATTAAAATTAGTCAGTGCTATAAGTAACATTAGTATCTGGCATCCTCCAGTGTACTCAAAATGAAAGTCCCGGGAGCAATCACCAAACTCAGGTGGCAGGTTTTATAAGAAAGGGAAGAAAAATAATAGCTGCCAGGAATTCTCTAATATCTAAATGCGTACATACATGTCTAAAACTGACTATTGTTTCAAAATGTGGAAATGATAATCAACATGGCATGATCCCAAAATTGATTGGATTAAATTAAATTACAAATTATATTCTTTTTCTTTAATATGTTTAAAGTGATTTCTTTAAAAATAAATACTTATCCACACCCATACATCGACATCTTCTGTGCCCATAAAAAATATATACAAGAAAAAACAGGTATTGAGAAGAAGCTATTCTTTTGCTTGCTTATTATAACCCCACTTGCTATATGAATCTAATTAAGTTTCTTGAAATTATTGTTCTCACTGTTTTATTACTTAACCCAGTTGATTCATTTTGTACACATTTATTTCAAATAAATGCATTATTCCATACATCTCCTACCAACTTTTTGATAAGGCAATTTTTTTCAGCAAACTTAGGTATTATTAAAGAAAAACACTTGGAAAATAAGATTATGGAGAGTAAATCTTAAATTAAAAATATAATACTAAGTGTATGCTGAATAAAATAAGTTTTATGACAGTAAAAGCTATTGAATATTTCCTTGATTATAATTAATTAATATGTAAGAATCAGTTACCTATAAAATGGTATAAAATAGTGTTTAAAGTGACTGAGGAACACTGTGAATGCACTATCCTACTTGCTTCAAAATTGTGAATCTATAAACATTCAAAATTATGCATAAAGTACACTGCTAAACAGAGTAAGAGTCCCTGAAATTATATATCCTTCACTGTTATTCAACTCACTTGACACATCCCTAACGTATCAGATAATTATATGGAATAATAAGTCCAGCTGTTTAAAACAACTTTGGAAAACAGATTCATTGAGTATGTATAAAACACCATGTTCTTGAAGTCGAAAACAAACACATACTTCAAGGAGAGGAAGGAGAATATGTGAAAAATAAAGTGCTATCTGCCAAGTAATCTGCGTTTTGTAGTCAGTTGTCAAATATGATTAATTGTGAGTTTAGGGGACAGTCAGTACACAGCAGCCTTGATTAGATCCAGAAATTTCCTATGTCCTTCACTGATAGCTGGAAGAACCTGCTTACATATTTGACTTCTCCTGCACTGCATATAGATTAGAAACCTCATATACAGAGGCACAGTGAACTTAGTTAACTTTCCCACGGGAAAGAAAAACAGTGCAGCTAGGAGCAAGGATTTGGAAACAAACATTCATGCCACTAATGATCTCAAAGTTCTTTCCAAGAGATGTAATTTTTAAGTTGATTTAATAGTTGAAGGAATATACACCAAAAATGAAGCACCTTTTTTTCTGGACACCGATTGCAGTAAAGCAAGCTATGATGAGATGGTTTCAAGTTCTAAAAAGAATTTAAAAACTAGCATTGGAAGAAACCTGAATCACCAAAGCTTAAAGCATGCCGTGGTCAAGAGCACAATTTCTCAATTTCATTCTAGGTCAATGTTTTTTTTCTTGGATATTCCCCAAGATTTATAATCATGGACCATGAACATCTGCTTTAAGAGTCTTTGATGCTATTTGAAAACAGTCTTAGTCTATCACTTATTAAAAACTACTTAAAATATTACTCATTCTTTATGGAACACTGCTAAATATTCTATGAATATATGTATTCATATGTGGTATTTCCACTTTTTTAAACTTTTTATTGTGGTAACCTATACATAACTAAAAATTTCTGAAATTGGGAAAGATTGGGTTCCTGTGCATAGATGGAAATAATTTAGCAGATTAGAGCATGGTTATGTTACAGCTGTACCATGTACATCTGTATGTTTTGGGAAAAGTTATTTAAATATATGAATTTCTCTTAGAACAACTATAAGATGGGAGGGTATCTAAAACACCGGTTTGCTTAAATATGAACTATGTCCTGCGGCTAGTACAGTTCCTAGGAGACAGTAAGCTCACAAATAAATGCTAGCTATGTTTCACATATATATATGAAAAATAAATAAATATATATATATATATATATATATATATATTTTTTTTTTTTTTTTTTTTACATGGGTAGGCACTGGGAATCAAACCCGGGTCTCTGGTATGGCAGGTGAGAACCCTGCCTGGTGAGCCACCGTGGCCCACCCTCCCCAATATTTTTAATAATGTTATTATTTTTTATTATTTTTATTTTCCCATTCTACTTAGGAAATCTCCATGGATATGCTTTCTTAGATTCTAAATAGTTTTTTCCTCTTCTTATATACATAATTTAAAGGGCTGAAGAACCAAGTTCAGAAAAAAAGTGTTCTTTGTTGATACATGCATGGACAGTTAGAAGTGATGAATTCTTTGCTTGTAGACCCACATCTCATAAATAATCAACACATTCTGTGCCTTCGGAACACAAAAAATGCTGGAGAGAGATTTGGCAATCTCCCCATTCTGCTCTACCTGGCATTCAGACCCAGCAGTCCATCCTAATGACCAAGTCTCCTGCACTCTTGCTTCCAATTGGAATCATACTATGGAGAACCCTGTTAGGAGATCAGAGATAGGAGGAAAGTGATAATGGTAGTATATTTATTTTACTAGCTCTTTCATTGTAGGGTTACCTTGAAGTATTAGAGTCCCTTACAAGAAGATCTCTGTTCCTTTCAAGGTGGCTATTACTACACAATTCCTCATTATGAGTTCTTATAATTGCTCTCTCCCATTTTCCTTCATGTCCTAAGTTACTGTTGTATCTCTTGGGGTTTCCCTGCATATGCCTTTTATAAAGCCTTGTATTAGCTTCCTATTGTTAGGACTTCAGCAATACAAATTTTTTAGCTTATAGTTTTGGAGGTCAAGTGTCCTAAAATCAAGGTGTTGGCAGGACTATGTTGCTTCTGGAGGATGTAGTGAAGTATCTGTACCTTCGAAAAGCTGCCTGCATCCATTTGCACATGATCCCACATCTCCAGCCTCTCTTTCACTTATAAAGAATCATATTATTATATATATATATATATGAAATCCAGAATAATCTACACATCTCAAGATTCTTAATCTGCACAGTCTTTTTACCTGTTATTTCCTAGTTCTAGACATTAGGATATGGAAAAATTTGTGTGGGGAGGGGTTATTATTCTGTAACCACAGTCACTTTATGAATCCATTCTTCTCAAATTTTTCAGTTTCGAATGTGATATATATTTTTGGTAAAATACAATATTATTATGTGTAAATAAGGGACCTTGAGAACCACTAACTAATACCAATGCTTTCTTCATATTAATTACCACCATCACAAATGGGGGTTAAGTTCATATTACCTCATTCTGATTGCTATATCCTATCTGTTTTCTCTAGTCGTACTGTATATATCTCTAAGAAAAATAATCCTAAAATAAAGCTGTTTGCTAAAAATATCATCTGCAGACTAAAAGCCAATATCCTTGGATTGATAGTCAAGCCCACTTTATTTATAACAACTCCTCCAGTACTACTTATTAGTATTCTCCAAATTTGGATATTTAAACTTTGTTGAATAAGTATCATCCTGTCCTACCTCTAAAACATTGCTCATTTATGTACAAAATATCATTGCACTCTTTTTGAGATTCAGTTTCAATATCTTCTCAGATCAGTCCAGAAGGAAGTGAGTGAGTGCTCTATCCTCTAATCTTCTATAGGACTTAGGTCATTCATACAATTTAATGGAATTTATCACAATTTGTACTATCCTTGTTTTTCTATTTTTATAAGCATGCCTAGATTTCAAATTGTAAGATCTTTCCATCATTAATTTTTGAGCACAGTGGGGACAGAGGCAGTTTTTTTATAGGATTAAGAAATTTTTTTTCAAAGGTACTTGAATAGTAAAGGATGCCAAAGTAGAAACTCATGAGCTTTGATGCCATAGTACTTGCAGTATTTTATTGTGTTGAATTTTCTTTCTACAATGAAATTTCAATATGAGCATTAATCTGAGGGGTTATTTATCTCAGTCATTACTTGACGTTCATCCCTGGAAGTATGGTTGTCTGGACCTAATTGATAATAGAAGAAATCATAAAGAGATGTAAGCAGACCTACATTCAAACATCACAATTCAGCAATTACTTTTCATGTTATGTTTGTGTGATAGCTCATATCCTAAACACTGAAAGAGTTTAACAGAAAAACAGTGTAGCATTTTAAGAAGAACACAGAATCTTGAATCAGCCATGATTGGGTACTTATTTTGGTTTTGCTACCTATGTTGCTTGGCTACTAGCTCAATGTAATGAGGTTCTATGCATTCCTTTATTATTTATTCACAGACAGGATTCTTGAAGATAAAATTGCAGTTATTTTTTGAGGAAATAATATATAAAAATATCTATTTAGAATCCACTAAACTTATGTATACATGCATATAAAATCTGGTACCAGCACCCAGGAAACATAAATCTAGGGAACATATGAATGATTTCAGTTAGAATGGGAAGAAAAGGCACCATGTACATATGTTTATGAAACTATATATTTTTTGTTGTTGTTTTGTGCTTCATTGAAGAACTGAAGTCAATTTTGCCTACTAGAAATCAGCAAGGAAAACCACATAGGTATACTGAGGAAATTTTTCTCTTATCATCAAGGGGACTTGTTAGGACATTTAAGCTCTCACATTTTTTTCTGAGCCATCCTTTCTCCTCTTTCACCTTGCCCAGTTCATAAAAACACATCTGGAATCATCCTCCTGACTCCTCTCTTTCACTATGCATTTTAAAAAGAGCTTACTTTTAGAAGGAGATTACTTGTAATGAAATTGCCAAGAGGGAGTAAAGAATCTTTCAGCAATAATAACCTACTTAGGTTTAAACACTGGTGGTCTAAGGACAACCCCTGTATATCAACTATGTCCCTACTAATGGATTAGGACAGATAAAAAGGAGGTAAGAGGAGGTGGCTCTCAAAAGTAAGTTTCATCTGAGGCAGAATGAACTATATAAGAAATTTAAATATTTTATGAGGAAATGGGTTTCTCATAGTAAACTAGGAACTAGTAAACATAGGAAACTAAAGGATCACATTTTACTTATCTGATTTATAAGGCTTCCTTGAGTAAGTATTGTCCAAAACTTTATTGGTTCATTCAGGAGCTATATTTACTTTCTAAACATTTTTGTGGCCACCAAGCTATCTTCAGTTTGCTCAGAACCGCTATGGTAGTTAGGGTCAGGTGTCAGCTTGGCCAGGTGATGGAGCCTAGTTCTGTTGCTGTGAGCTTGAATCATTAGCATGTGAAACTCATCTATGGCTGTTTACATCTGCAGTTGGCTAAGGGGAGTGACTTCCTCAGTGAGTGATGTTCAATTTAATTAGCTGGAGGCTTAAAAAACAGAGGCCAGATACTAACTCAATGCAGCACAGCCCATCCAGCTCAGCCCAGATATTTGGAGATGCAGAAATGAATTGCCCTGGGAAAAGCTGTTGGAACCCACATGCTGGGAGAGAAGGCCAGCAGACATCACCCTCTACCTTCCTGTGTAAGAGATGTCAGATGAAGCTTAGCTGCCTTTCCTATGAAACACTGTAAGTTTTTAACTAAATAAATCCCCTTTTATTAAAAGTCAGTGAGGGTGGAGTACAAGGGTAGTTCATCGGTAGAATGTTCATCTGCCAGGCAGGAGATCCATGTTCAATTACCTGCCCGTGCACTTCCAATGCACTTCCCAAACAAACAAGCAAACCAACAAATGAAAAAGCAAACAAACAAAAATATAGCGAATGGTGCTACACTAAGGGGATACTTACATGGAAAAAGAATGAAATGTGACCCCCGCCATACAGCATGATAAAATAAATAAAGCCACTCCGTCTCTGGTGTGTTGCATTCTGGCAGCTTTGGCAGACGAAAACAGTTTGGTACCGGAGAAGTGGGGTGCTGCTGCAGTTTGCAAATACCAGACATATTGGAACAGTTTTTCGGATGGATAAGGGGAAGATTTTGGAGGAACTGGGGAGCTTGATGGAGAAAGCCTGGAGCTTTGAAGAGACTGCTGGTGTAAGCAGAACCACTACCAGTCTGGATAAAGGGGGACAGAAAAGGGACAAACTGGAGTTTGCAGATTGAAAACCTTGGAAGCTAGGGTCTGAAGCCAAAAAAACTCGGGCTAGGAGAGCAGAACCACTCACATATGTGGAAAGGATGAGTTTGCCCCAGGAACAGAGGGGTGGGCCTTCTGCTTCATTGCTTAGAGTTGTGCCACCTTAGACATTGGAGAGGGTAGAGTGCATAAACCGGGTACTGGGGAATCCTGGCTACCACCCCATTGTTCTAGAAGGGTTAAGCGTGTGCCCCAGAGATGAAAGAGTGCCTGAGTGCTTCCCCGAAGCTTAGAGAAGGTAGAGCCGAGAAAGAGGTGTTCTCTCCAATGCCCCCCAAGATTGCAATCACCCTAGTGTTTAGAGAGAGCAAGACCACTGTGTATGCCCTTGGAAAGGGTGGGACTGCTGCTTTCTAAAGCCCAGAGGATAAAAGGCTCTCAGACTTTGAAATCCAATGGAGTTTGTCCTACAGGTTTTCAGAACTATTTGGATCTGGTGACCCCGTGTTCCTTCCAATTTCTCCCTATGGAAATGAAAGCACATATCCTATCACTGTCCCTCTTTTCATATTGGCAGCAAATAACTTGTTTAGAGTTTTACAGATCCAGAACCAGAAGAGAATTTTGCTTTTTAAGTATGGTTTAAGGTGATGTGTATAGTTTACAAGTTGACGGGTGGACATGTTGTAGATAGGTTGAAGTATCAACTTGGCCAGGTGATGGTGCCTAGTTCTGTTGCTGTGGACTTGAATCATTACTAGCATGTGAAATTCATATATGGCTAATTACATCTGCAGCTAGCCCAGGGAAGTGCCTTCCGCAATGAGTGATATTTAATTTAATTAGCTGGAGGCTTAAAAGAGAGGGATCAGAAGGTAGCTCAGTGCAGCACAGCCCAAGCAGCTCAGCATACCTCATCTCAGCACTCACAGCTTGGCCCAGAAATTTGGAGATGCAAAAAGGAATTGCCCGGGGAAAGCTGTTGGAACCCGTAAGCCAGGAAAGAAGGCCAGCAGACCTCACCCTGTGCCTTCCTGTGTAAGAGAGAAACTTAGATGCCTTTCCTCTGAATAACACTAAGTTTTTAGCTACATAAATCCCCTTTTATTAAAAGCCAATCCATCTCTGGTGTGTGGCATTCTGGTAGCTTTGGCAGACTAAAATAACCACTATTTCCCTACCTAGAGTCTAATTACAAGAAAAATACTCTACTCTAAATATTTTATAGAATACAATAAGTTATAATGGCTTCCAGTACAATAAAATAGAAATGCTCCATCCTATATACATTACAACTTGACTACTCCCCGAAGTAGTGTGAAAGGAGGCTTACCCTTTAGAATTCAAAGAAACCAGCCATTTAACATGCAAAGAATGAAAGTTGAACAGCAATGCTTTGTCTAAGGGGAATTCTAGTTTGCTTGTGAAGGATATTCAGGAAGACACTTTTAAAAGCACAAGTGGACCGAAGGTTATAAATTAATTTAGCAATTGCTACAACAAAGCTAGAAGCATGGAGTTGGTTGATAAAATGTGTTGATCATGTAGTCTTTAAGTAAAGGTGTGGGAGAGCAGTTTTGGAGGCTTTAAAGGTGCTGTCATCTTTAATCTTTTCTTCCAGACATGACCTTGTATAGTAAATACCAGGCTGTTTCCTGGAAAAGGATAGATTATTACTACTACCTAACTATTGTGTTTCCAGTATTTTTCTTTTCCATTTACTTTTTATATGTGATGTCATCTTCATTTCTAAATGAAATTAATATGATAAGAAAACCATTAGGGTTCTATAGAGAGATGTATGTATGTATGTATAAGCAGATCATACGAAGAGTCTTACCTTTCCCATACATGAAATTAAATGTAGCTTTTCTATGGAGATCAACAAGAAACAGATATCCACTCAGAAATATGAATAACCACAAAAAGGATGGATTAAATTTCCCAGAATATTGATTACTAAATTTAACAAAACAAACATAAATATTTCCCATGTTTCCTGCTTAATAGAATCTATAGAAGAGAGAATCAACTTATAGACTCATCTTTGCTTTCTATCTAAATTAAGCTTTTACGTTTCCTACAGTAAATATTATAATTATAGCATAGGATATAAGATAAATTTAGCTGCCACCTGCAAATCATTATGGGTTAAAATAGAATGCTAACAGGATAAAAAGAACATCTTTAGACTAGTTTTCAGTATACCAAATACTCAAACACATGAACAGATACACATCCACACACATGTATATGAATATACGAGGACACACACCTCAGGAACAAGCTTGGAAATTACCGATGAATAAAGAGAACAAACTACCTTTTCGTGTGTATGTGTGAGCAAACTACTTTTTAAAGATCCTTTTATTTTCATACCAGAAAACAATATCATATCCTTTAGAAACAGTTTAATTTTTCATCTCTGAGTCTTAGAATTTCATGGTTTGAAGATATTAAACAAAAGATGTTTAATTCAATTTATGCTTGAGTTGTCTCCGTCGTTTTCACATGAGTGATCAGCCTGCTTTTCTGGGTTCAGGGCCATGCAGTGCCTCCCACTTCACCTCTGCCCAGATCTCAGTGTTGTAAAATCTTCCTTGAAGTTTTCTTCCTCCTCCGCATTATTTATATTAATTAGATTATCATCTGGTCACAACTGCTATCAAATGTCCCTTCTCCTTATTAAGGAAGTTTAGCTGAAGCCACTTGATATGCATCCTGAGTCAGGTCACAGAGCTAGAAAGCCTAGCTGCTACCCGTGTTGCCACCAATAGGCAACTCTAGTACCTGTGATTGAAATAGTAATGGGCATGCATCTATGCAGTTTGCTAGATTGCATAATATGTGTACATATATGAATCCTTGTCCCCCCAAATTTATTTTTAATCTTTTTTTCAAATTTACTTTATTTTTAAGGATGTGAGTATAGTAAAGGAATATGGAAGGAAAATCAGCAGAAGGTGCTTACATCCCAATGGCCTGAGAATTCTCATGAGTACTGCATGTTCACACTATTCTCTAATCCATACTTACCCATGCAATACTGTTTAACTAAAGATCACCCACTAAAGATACTTTTTCTACTTTAACAGAAAACATATAAACCCATTCCACTTTCATTTTCTTATTTCTTTATTACTTACCTGAGGATGTCAATTGTCTAGCCATTCCCTCACTTTGAATGCTCTCCAGATCCAACAAACAATATGAATTATAAATTGACACATAAGTATTGTCTTCTTTTTATTATTCCTTTGTGGTGGTTTTCATGGAGAACTGTACAGTGTTGTGGTTGAACTCTTTGATGCTAAAGTCAGTTTGTCTCAGTTTAAATACTGGCTCTTAAATTTTTTCATTCTTGACCTCATTGTGCCTCAGTTTTCTCAACTATAAAAAAAGGTAATGGTATTGGCACCTGTTGTAGTTGTCCACGGTGGCTGTTAAAAAAAAAAAAGTGCTACCAACTGGATGACTTAAAAAAAACAAAAACAAAAAAGAACAGCCACTTATTACCTCACAGTTCTGGAGGCTGGAAGTCTGAAATCCAAAGGGGAAAATTATTCCTTGCATCGTCCAGCTCCTGGAGTTTGTCTGTAGCCCATGGCATTCTTTGACTTGGAAATGCGTCTCTGCCTACGTCTCCACATGGCCTTCTTTCTTGTCTACATCTTCGCATGATCTGTCAATCTGTGTCCAATTCTCCTGTTTTTATAAGGAAACCAGTCCCACTGGACTAAGGGCCCACCCTGCCCCAATATGACCTCATTTTAATGTGAATAATTTTATAGCTACCTTATTTGCTAATATGTTTACCTTCTGAAATACTGGCAATTAGGATTTGTACATATAGTGTATGTGGTATATATGAAAAAAATACAATAATGTCTGACACATGGGTAATCTCTCAAAAAGTATAGGTTTTATCCTTCTTTAATTCAACTTATATTGGAATTTTACGATTGAAGTATGCAAAGCATTTCCTCAAAAATCACGAATGAGCATAGAATCAAATAGAAGTCATTTCCCCTACTTAATATATGATGAACTATTTAAGAAAAATGAAGGGATGTGGTTACTTCCCTCTTCAAAAAGAGAGGAATACTCTAAATCACTGGAGATAGAGGTAGAGAAAGGTTGAAGAAGGCTTTACCAGGCAAAAGCATTTATAGTTAATGCCAAAGAAAGAAGATTAATGTGCCAGGTCAGACTAGAGAAAACATGTCTTAATCCAAGAAGAAAATTTCCCCAAGACTCAAAAAAATTTTGACAATTATCTATGCATCCAACATGGAGAATTTAGAGCAATAACATGGCATAGCTGTGGAGAAAGCAAAGTGAGGGATCAGGTCAGATTGTGTAGGTTATATAACAGCTCTGCTTTAGGTAGGTTATTTTTTTTTCCTGCACTTCAATTCCCTTGTCTATATGATGAGCAAAATAATCAGGTTTTCTCAGAATTAAATTAATATTAAAAAAATGGATCAGTGTCTGGCACATATTAATGTGCTATTAAGTGTTTGATAAAGAAATAAAAGGAAGTGAAGAGGAAACTAGTTAAAAAAACAGAAAAGAACAGAAAAAAGAAAGAAGACTGGTAGAATTAACTTACAATTTTCTTCACCCTTTGAGCCAAGTAATTTGGACTTCTGGATAATTGTTTATTATTATTATTATATTTTGGCGGGGAATTATTCATAATTAGTGTGAATTTGCATAAGTTGTGGAGTATTAATACAGATTCCACACTCTAAGCCATAGATATTCTAATTAAAAATGGCAAATATCTGATACAGGAATCTGCATATTAATAAAAGTTACCGTCAAACAACACAGTCCCAAATAATCAGGCTTGCCTGATCCCACATCAGACAGAGAAACAATTCTCTTTATCTTGGTGAGAAGGTGAGTTTATTGAAGATCATTAAGGAACTAGCGGGAAAATTTTCCAAGACCAGTCCAAGTGGAAAGGGTAGTTTGGGCTTTTATTACTCCAAACAGACAAAGAAATGGCAGAGGCAGAAAAAAATAAAGAAAACTAAATGAAAGTCACAGGATTCATTAAAATTAAGTAACAGTCACTTGCTTTATTCTGTCTAGTCAGCATACCCTGTGTTCTGGTAGCCCTTCTTTCTTTATTGATCATTCAGGCCTTTGATCTTGTCCTTCAAGAGGAAATAGGTGGCGATTTTAGTTCATGGGTTGTTTCATTCCTGCAAGTAGAGCAAGGGAGGGTTTGGGAACAGAGAGCAAGCTTTCTTTTTATGCAATTAGACCAACAACAAACTATTTTAATAGGGACTTATTATGCTTAAAATAATTCAAGCCTGCTTAAGTGAAGTGATTATACCAAACAGTTTTTATAACTACTGAAGGCTATACTAAGCATTTTTCAGCTAGAGGATTATTTGGGTATTTTTTATTTATCTAGCTATCACAAACACTGAATAACTCAATTCCATGAGACAGATACAATTTTGAAAAAAACTTGCTATGAGAGAGTAAACCGAGCCATACAAGGTCAAGACACTGTTATCATTTCTGTAGTCTCCTTTCCTTTATAGCAAGTGGGATTTCTTTTTCCAACGGGGAAAATGAAAATTAGAACATTCTGGCTGCTACCAAAAACATCCTCTCTCCCTTGTCTTCCTTAATATGATCAGGTCGTTTTCAGTCTGTGGATATTTGCCAGCTGTGTTTAGCAGAGGTGAAATCTGACCATGAATAAAAAATGAGAAATAGTTAGGAGGGTGAAATCCCTGTTCCACTCAAACTGTGAGATACAAATGTGACTTCTTTCAAGTTACAGATGAAGTGCAAAGTGGTTTCATGGCTTCAAAACAGATAAAGAGTAAAAGGAAGTGCGACTGAACATGCTGTTAAAGAGACTGGAAGTGCCTAATTATGAGGAGCACAGGCTCTGAGTCAGGCCAAGCCACAACCAGCAGTCATTTCTCTGAAAAAGAATTGTTGACTGTGAGTAGAGAAAAACTGCTTCTATGTCTGCAGCACCTGTAGCCAAGTAAATTTTGTGAATTCTGTCAGGAAATATATTTATTTCTAGAGCAACACTTCTAGAATTAGTTGAAACGTAGGGAAAACTGTTGTGAGCTTAATTTAAGATCTTTCATTAATGACTGATGTTATAAAGTATGCAATATTACATTTTTAAGTGCATGTAGTCACCGAAAATTTATGCCTTCAAAATATATTCACTTCCTCCATATGCTGAACCTAGAATTATGTGCTTTTCATAGACGGTTTTCACAGGCTTGTGGTTGGGAAATCCCTAATTAATGTGCTTACTTGTCCCTTCTAGAGGAAGCTCTCATTTCCCGCAATAACCAATTTAATACCCCTATTATACTATGACCTAATATGTTTACAGTCGATACAATTTATCACATACAAGATCTCAACTTCCAGTGTGTTTGGATATAACCCATGATTCTTCCTAAATAAGCTTTTCCCATTAAAAAAAAGAATTGAGACACACAATCTATTTTGTTTTCTGGGGAGCTCCCTTTCTCTATTTTTCTTCAGAACAGTTCACTGATTTTACCCCACACTATGACATTATTGCCATGGGCCATGCACTGATGTATTAAATTATGCACAAGTTCACTTTTCAGAACTACTTATTTCCCTGACTTGGTGTCTTGTCTCCTTGCGATCCTCAGCTGGAAATTCCCCATAGCAGTTTCCTATCCCAATGCAATTAGTATTGTATCAAAACACAAACTGACCCCCCTGCCAGTGTCTGCCTGTCAAAATCCTATCCATCCTTTAAGGCCATGTCAAATATCATACTGCTACCCTCCAACACTTGGATCTTTGAGCCAATTCTGCCTTTTCTCACTTTGGAACAATAGAGCATTGTTTGCCATATATCGTTATCTGCTAGTAATACATAATCACCTCTATACATTTGTACTTGCTTCTATATTAAAAGTTTTCCTATCTTCTTATTACCTCCTTTATGCCCCTACTTTTGTCTATTTGCACACATAAGCAGTTAGAACATATTTATTGAATTGAACTGAGATGGATTCTATTTAAATGTATATGCCCTGTTACAATTTTATTTTTGGTATATTCAGCTGTGTCCTCTGAACGTAAAAGATTATCTTGTCCTTGAAAATAAACTGGAAATACATATAAAAATGTAAGATAAATGGTGGAGTATATGAAAAGTACATAAATTTATATAAGGAAAAATGCCCTTTATTGATGAGAATAGATAACCCATTATCCTGGACCTCAATTAACAAATTTTATTGCACTTGTGTGAATAAATTTAAAAAATTGCTCAATTTACAGTAACATCAATTTGTGATTTCACAGTTACTTACTTCCTAATTTTAGCAGTGATGAGTGATTTGTGGAAGTTAAAGATTCCCTATACAGTTTTGCTTATTAGCAATGGTATCTGTTTATCCACATACACGGTGAGCAACCTTGGGCAAGTTCTTTAATTTCTTTTTGCGTATTTTAGTTTCCTGGCTGCTAAAACAAATACAATACAGTGGGTTTGCTTGAACAGTGGGAATTTATGGGTTCATGGTTTTGAGGCCAGAAGCCCAAGAATGACATATTAGCAAAAGGGCTTTTCTTCCCAAAGACTGTGGCATTCTGAGACTGGTTATCAGTGATTCTTGGTCCTTGGGTTTTCTGTCACATGGCAATGTACATGGTCGCTTCTCCTGGCTTCTCTCTCCATTTGACTTTCTCTCTGTCTATAAAGGACTCCAGCAACCTGATCAAAGCCCTATCTAACTCAATAAGATCACACTTTAACCGAAGCAATATCTTGAAGAGCTCTTACTTATCATGGGTCCGCACATGCTCGAATGGAGACCAAGGCCAAGGACATGTCCTAACTCTGGTACACAATCCAACCTATCGCAATGCATAAATGTCCTCCTTGGTAAAATGAAGATAAAATAGCATCTGCATCATAAGGGCATTTTGAATGTTAAGTACTCAAAATTATGTGGAGCATTCAAAGCACTGAATGGTATAGTTAGAACCTTATGAATATTAGTTTAAGAAGGCCTTGGATGCAATGATGAATGTCCCAGCAGCCCTGAGAAAGAAGTATAAGAAGTATTGGTTATTCAATAAATATTTAAATGCCCGTTCTTTCTTTCACTCATTCATTCAGCAAGAATTTCTTGAGCAGCTACCATGTGCCAGCTGGTATCATAAGCATAAAGTTGCCAGGTGATGCTCCTGTTTTGTGCAATTTACATTTTAGAAGTGGGAAGAGATAAATGACTATGCCAATAATGCAATGACCTAATAGTGGGGAGAGAAACGCTGTGAACTCAGCAGAGGAGATAGAAAGTGACCACAGAGGTCTTTTAGACTGGGGGTTAGGAAAACACCCCGATTAGAAATCTGAACAATGGAGGAGAAGATTCAGGATCAGCGTTTTATAGGCAGGGGAAACAACAGCAAGTGTACCACAAAGGGGGTGGATTTTTTTGCCTATGATCTCAAATGAACGATTCCTGAGACACTAGGGTTTCAAAGAGAGAAAAAAACTTATTGATAAGCACAAAGCAGGAATCAGGTGGCCTATCAACCCCAAACCTTTCTCCCTGATCTGCAGTAATTCTGACAGTTTTATAGTATTAAAAGATGGGCGGGTTTTAGGATAACAAGCACAATGGTTCCAGCTGATATAGTAGAGGTGATGTAACTATTGAGCACATGCAGATTCATTACATGTTTAGTCACAGAACGTATGTAGAAAATGATAGCCTTAGTATGATGATAGACAGGATTTTTAGTATTGTGATGTATAGGTGACTTACAGGTTAAAGTCTAAGCTACTGTGCATGTCAAGCTGGACCATTTTGGTTAGATCTAGTTTCTGTTATGAAGATAACTAAGAAATTGTGGTGGGTTCTGGGCTGACCTAGGACCCTTCATTAATAAACATTAGGGACTGTATCTTGTGATCACAAGACTCCAAAGTAAAAATAATAATAAAAAACTGGATGAATGGGTACAAGTAAAGGTTAGTCACAAGGTTTTTACAAATCACAAAGGCACAAGATAAAGGCTATATAACCATTAACAGAGATCAAGGCATCTGGATTATAGTTTAAAGATTTCAGGTATTTCCCTCTCTCTCTATTCCATTAATTCTATAATTCATTAACAGTAATCATCTCATAAATCCTAACTTCCTGGTTGTGCAAAGACCACAAAAGGGAAGTAAAAGGCTTGGTGTGTTTGAGGAAGAGATAAGGATCCATGGGCTATAGCTTATATGTGAGAGAGCAAGGTATGTGATGAGAGAGCAAGGTAGGGGGCTACTTTCACAGGCTGGGAAGAAGTTTGGATTTTATTTCAAGGCAATGGAAAATCACTAGAGGTTTTCAGAAAGAAAATAACATAATCTGATTTGTGTGGTAACATTTCACACTGACTGCTGTGTGGAGAATGGATTTTAGGAGGGGAAATGAGAAGGTAAAGGCAAGCATTAAGAAGTGGTTCCAGTTGTTTATATGTGAGGTGATGGTGGCTTAGACAGTCAGAGGATATATTTGGGAACATTGATTTACTTAGAAATGTCACTCCAGAAGAAATTCCCACTCTTAATAATTTAATTAGTGCATCATGATAATTAATGCGTTTCAATGTGGTCCTAGAGTATAGAATTAGATGTTAGGCAGATAAGCAGGGCTTAAGATAGCATTTGACAACTGGTATTAGGATAACAAATTGTCAAATGTCTAAGATTCAAATGACAGAAGATGCAGTATTTCATATTTGTCCTCATTCTTTTTATTTCCTCCCAAAGAATGACTGATTTTCACTGTTTTAACATGAGTGGCAGCTACAACCAGTTTGACGGCTTCAGCAGTCCAGTGGGGAATGAGGACACAGAAATTTTGGACAACAAACAGAAATTTTTTGAGCATTCTTACAAAGTTAGAAGGCGGTGGAGGAAAAAAACAGCTACTTCCTACTGAAACAACAATTTGGTTACTTATATTTAAATTAAAAATCTCCAAATGATGCACATTAGAATATTGTGGTTTATATTGAGTTGGATATAATATTGATAAAATAATATTTACTTACCCATAAACACTGCATAGGAAAAGACAGCATTGATAATCCTATTTGTTTTCACAGATATTTAATGAGCATTTATTAAATGCCAGCAGTAGGGTAGTACCTCAAGGAGTTTACAATCTTTTGATGGGACACAGGCATATAAGCTGAAAATGTGTACGTAATATGGGAAATTATTAAAACAGAGGAAGGAAGAGCAGTGCCCCACAGCACAGTGATAGTAAGGTGATTATCCTAACTTCCAGGTTCAGGGAGGACTCTGTAGAAGAGGCTGTACATGGGTGACACTTGAGAAATAAGCAATAGTGTGGCAAGTGTGGAAAAGCAGCAGAAGCTTTTCTGAAAAAGAATGAGTAAAAGCAGGGTAGTTTAAAATACATGTGTATGAAATAAAATCTCAAATAATTGCATATTATAAGAACAAGGTAGGCAGTGATGAGATCTGAGGCTAAATATCAAAGGAAGAATTTGTATACATTGACTTTATTCTACCCATAAAAGGGATTCTGTGAAAAGTTATAACCAGCTGAGGCCCCAGATACTTAAATATCTACCCACAGAGAAAATGTAAATAAAAGTATTACACTATCATTGAGCCATGCTTTATATTACTTTTCGAATCATAGCTATTTCCCATAAAAAATATAGAACATATATATTTAATAATAACTGAAATATGTTGTGCTGACATATTTATTTAGATACATGCAATTATATTTATATGCATACATACATATGCACACACACATATATGTGCTAACATTAGAAGTTGTAAATAGAAGCTATGCCCTGCTCCAGATACTTAACATTTCATTATATCTTAACATAATACTATGTAGTTGATGCTCTTTTTTCTCACTATTTTGCAGTTGCCAGAACTATACTAAGATGTGCTTATATAGCTGTAAATCTCTAGAGCTCAGACCCCAGCACTTTTAAATTTAGCATTTGACCTCTTATACCTTATTAATTTACCAGACATATAAAAGAAAATGCTGAGTATTTATAAGTTCAAGAGTACATTTAATAACACATATCGAGAACTAAAGTTTAAAGGAATCTCTGCTGTAGTATAGGACCATGCATTATTTTTATTTCATTTATAAAGAAATGTAGCATTTATTTTAAATAGTTTTTAACCTGTATGTGTTTAAACCTGAAGGAAAACCTATTTGTATATTTTGAAGACTGAATAAATAAATTTAACTGTACTTAAATTGTCTCCAGCAATAGTTTTTTCCCTTGACATAGATACAAAATTTGTATATTGAATATATTATTATTGGGTATTTAAAAAAATCCAAGACTTGATTTAAAGAAAAACTAGGTTAATGAAATTAAATCCTAAATATTGCATATGAGGTAAGTTTCCAATTAAAAATGGAAAGTCAAGAAAGAAAAAAAAAGCAATATATGTATCTCTCCTAAATAAAAGAGGATTAACTTAAAATATTGATCATTAAGGTAATTGCTAATGTTATCTTATTTTATCTGTGCATATATTTTCGTATTTTTGAGTTTACACAGGTTTTTATTAAAGTCTGAGTTGTTCCATCAAATTTAACTATAATAAGGAGTTGTTGCTGAGTCTTCTTTTATGTTTCTTTTTGTCTCTAATAGATACTCAAATTTGGCAAGAGATGAGGGAAGAAAAAAGAATGACAGAGCCATGGCAGGTGAAATAGGAGGGTGAGATTGATATGTCAGTGGCAAAAGGAAGCCTGAAGAATAAGATAAAAGCAGAGTAAAATAGTTAATATTAACTAAAAATAGTTAATAATAGTAGTTTTGGTACAACATAGTAGGTGAAAACTGTTTTACAGTGGAGGGTCAACCTAAATGTGAAGGAAGGAAGTTTTTCATTATGCAGAAAATGTTTTTTTCAAGTGTCTGAGAAACAGAAAAGTTAATATTATATTTGGAAACAAAGTTAATGGGGTAGTCTTTAAATAGAAAGCACTGATGTGGCAATCATTTGGCATAGAATAAAAGGATTATACACAAGTAGAATTTCCTACAAATGATAAAAATTAGAAAAAACCTAGGTTTGAAGCTAAATTCAATATATAAAATCAGATAAAGCTATTCCAAAACTCATGGAAACCTAACTTTCTGAGCCAAAGTTTACAAAATAAGAAATTAGGATCTTCTTAAAAAGAAGAAGGTACTAACAGGCCTATAAAATTTTGATTAGAAAGATTTCTGTTTTAGTATATGAGGTTTTTAAATGATGTATTATTGATATATTTTATTTATTCACTTACCATGTAATCATCCAAAGTATATCATCGATGGTTCACAATATCATCATATAGTTGTACATTTATCATCACAATCGACTTTAATTTTCCTTTTTGTGAATAATAACAAATACACAAAAAAGCAACAATTTTCAAAACACATTAAAACAATTTGTTGTAGAACAGATTTCAGAGTTTGGTATGGGTTACAAATTCCACAATCTTAGGTTTTTATTTCTTGCAGTACTAAGATACTGAAGATTAAAGTAAATATCAATGTAATGACTCAGCAATCACACTCATTTGTGAAACCCTAAATTCTCCATGTAACTCGACCATCACCTTTGATCTTTCTCCCACTCTTTAGGGGTATATGGGTTAGGGAAATGGAACTAGTTGTTCTGGAGAGGATGGTCCCCCTGCATTTCAGGACTCAACTGGTCCGGGGCCTCATCTAGAGGTCACAGGTTTCTGGAAAAGTACCCTAGTGCATGGATCATATGCAGAATCTTAGATAGGTAGCCCTAGGTGTTCTTTAGGATTGGCAGGAATGGTTTTGGTTGGGGTTTGGCAAGTTATGATAGGTAGCAGTGTCTAACTGAAGCTTGCGTAAAAGTGACCTCAAGAGCAGCTTCTTGAATCTATTTGAATTCTCTCAGCCACTGATACCTTATTTATTACATTACTTTTCCCCCTTTTTGGTCACGATGGCATTGTTGACCCACAGTGCCAGCTCCAGTCTCATCACTGGGAGTCATCTCCCATGCCACCAGGGAGACTTTTACCCCTGGATGTCATGTCCCATGTAGGGGGGAGGGCAATGATTTCACTTGCAGAGTTGGGCTTAGAGCAAGAGAGAAGCCACATCTGAGCAGCAAAAAAGGACCACTGGAAGTAACTCTTTGGCACACCTATAGTAGGCTAAGCTTCTGTGCTTCATACATAAGCTTCACAAGAGCAAACTTCAAGATCAAGGGCTCGACCTATTGAACTGGGTGTTCCAAATGTTTGATATAATATCAGGGGTTTCCCTGGTGGTAAAGTTGAATAGTTCCATATTTTTTCGCCCATCTCTCAAAGGGCTTTGCCAATACTTTTTGATTATCTGCTTAATTTACTCTGGGATGTAGCCAGACATATATTAATCTAAACACAGTTAAAGGCCCTCTTTCTTTTCTGGGATCCCTGTGTTTGAGTTGAGTTAGATTGTTTGCTGTGTAAGAGTTTTTTTTGTTTGTTTGTTTTTTTAATTTACTTCATGTTTCCAATATTTTCTATTATTTTTGTTTTAATTTATCTTCTCTCTATTTTTTCTCTTCAGTAATATGCTTTGTTTAAATAATATAAAATCTTATGCTTATTCAGTTTTTGAAGATTGGTTCATAATTCTGTCCAAGTATTATTTAAAATGAGCATTTAAAAATTTAAAAGAGAATAAGAAATAAATTAAGAGGCTGGGATGTCATTTACAAAGATCATGATAATTGTACTTATGTCCTTAAATATCTCGAAATAGTAATGAAGAGACATATAGGCAGAGTGGAGATTAGAAATACTGCCAATAAAATATTTTCTTGATGAAATATAAATAATTTGTTAATTCAAAGGAAAGTTTGAAGCACCATTTCCATTGCAATAATTCTGCACTTGTAAGATTTTTTTAGTAATGATATGTAGACAGAATAAAAGAACCTGAAACACAGTACCGTTTTTACCCTGATGTGAGTGATGGTAAAAGTATAATTGTTTTGCAGTAAGTTTCTTTACCTTTAATTAATTTTAGTTGTGTTTTTAGGAGTTTCAACCTCCTTTTCACCTTCAGACTACATAATTTTACATTCACAATGAGGCACCTGATAGTGCTATTTTGGAATCAGAAATCGTGGAGAAAATAGATGTAATATTTTCAGCTGGAAATGTTTGATATTACAATTATTTTTTAAGAATTCAGAGTAAAGAAGGAAAATTTATTCTACTTTTGAAATTATGTCATATAACAATAGTGACAACTGGTACCTTATTTCAGGTAATTTAATTTTCAAAATATTACTAAGATGTGATTATGAAAGTATCTTTCATTTAGTTTCCAAAGTAACCTATATCTCTATTTGTACTTGTTTTCCCTTGAAGTGCAATATGAATGCCATCTCGAAGACTCTTCTGCAGTCTCACCAGATGTAACGTCTTCCTTTTATGAGCTTCTATAAAATTTAATTTATATAACTTTCCCATTGGTTACTGTGGGAAGTCAATTACCTGAAGGCTTTAAAAGGAGGAGTGTTGATTTCAGCAGTTCGAAGATAGAATTTCTATCTCTACTTTAGCCAGCCAGATTCTACTGGGGAATTCATAGTCAACCTTCAACAGTTTCCAGCTTACAGCCTGCCCTACAGACTTTGAGCCTGCCCATCCCTACATTTGCATGAGACAATTCTTATAAAAATCTCGTGACACTTGCAGATATCTGCTGTCAGCTCTGTTTCCCTAGAGGACCCTGACTAATACAGTCACCATGTTATAGCTTATGTTTTATTATGGTGATTTGTTAGAATGAACCTTACAGGAACATAATGTCTCTGAGAGGAGAAAAGAACCCTAAAACTCTCTTTGATACATCTTTGTATCCACATGCCAGTTGGGTTGACATAAATATTCAATTATTATTTGTCATCTATTTGGATACATATTTGTGTATGTATATGGATATAGACAATAATGTAGATATATAAAATAAAATGTATATCAATATGAAAGACATAAACATTATAACCCAAAGGTTGCATATGTGAATAATTTTCATTGTTTAATAAGTATATTTCTGTTGCTGTTTACTCTAGAGAAAACTATACCTACATAGAGTTGCCTGTATCAGAAGGTATGTCTAATTATAAGTGTGTACAAATTGAATTATCTTCCTTTATGACCTTTGATTTGGAGGTATATTTCAAATCATGATTTATTTTTTTCTCTCCACAGCAGAAATATGCACATGATGCATCTCTTTGTTTTGGATTTTCACTATACTTCAATTTAATCTACTCTAAATAAGACTGACTGTTCCAATAGATGCCTGCCAGAGCTTGCCATATTACTAAATTCTAAGGCAGATCATTCCAAAATATCTTTAACATCTGCTGAAAATCACTAGTAATAAACCAGAGTGCTAAACATAACATGGGTTTACCAATTAAAAAATATAGACAGCACACGGTCAGAGGTATACATTCAGGGATTAGTATAAGAAGGTACTCCAGGAGATTATTTAGTCCATTATTTCCTAGCATGTCTAATTTTTTTTTTCTCTTTCACCATGTCCACTTTCAAGGTTACAGAATACAGTGGGGAAGAAGAGGCATATTCTTCCCTCTAAGAATATATTCTGAAAGTTACCCATATTTTGAAACCCATATATCCCATTTTGCCATAATTTACACATGGGAAATTGGGAATGCAATAGTTATTCTGCTCTATAGTGTTTCCAGACTCAGGGATATTTCTCGGAAAAAAAAAAGTAGAAAAGATGAAGAAGCACAAGCAACAGTCACCAGCTCTCAGGCAAAGAAAGAAAACATTTTACTTTTATGGATGCTTAGCAGCAAGTGTCATATCACCAAAAGACCACAAAAGTTAGAGCTTGGATTTAAATTATATTCTGCTAATTATTAATTGTGTGATTGTTAATAAATCCCGTAACTTGTCTAAATTAAAATTTACAATAAATTAAATGGAAATATTTGTTTCATTGTGATTTGTATTCTTTGCAAAGATTTCTATACGTATAAAAAGTTTAAAATAATATAATATAGTAAGCATTTCCTTAATTTGAAGAATATTTTATAAAAATTTAAAAAATATTTTACTCTTTATTTCTATATTGCTGAAGTCTGAGATGTAAAATTACAATGGAATGTGTTTCATCTAAATTATTTAGAATGGAATAAAAAAGCAATATTTGAAAATGGAATCATATTGAATATAAATTTAATAGTGTGGAGATGCATCTCCTCTTTGTGGAGATGCCATCAGTAATCCTATCTTTAATGATACGGTTGTGCCATGAGTCCTGTGTCTCGATTTCATTTTCTACAATACTATTTCATATTTATATATGATATTTTCTATTCCTTAGGCACTTCTATTCTTTTTATTACAGTTACTTGTGCCTTCCTTGCTCTGAAAAACAGATTTTACATATGAATTTTCAGTAGAATGAAATTTCACTCACTTTTTGGATCATTTTACATTCTCAAGGAAATTCAATTAGTATTTTGCTGTTCATATTATCATAATGCCACTGAAAGCTTTCTTTATTAAATATGAATGCATAACTTTCTTCAATGACATAGGTTTGTTATTTTAAGTTGAATACAGTGGATTTATTACCTAGAAGTCTTGAGATAAAAACTTATTTTTTTTTGCTAAGTTTCAACTTGACATCATATTGGCAGTTGATAAATTAAATTAAATTAGAATAAAATAATCTGATTAAGTTCTATGAGGGTTAGCTGAAGGTCAAACTGCTATTCCTATGCTTTCAATAGATGATTTCCTTATATTATTGTGTTTTTTAATGACAATATGTAAATATGCTTAAACAATCCATCTTTAAAATGAGATTTTTGATTGTGTTTGACCCTAGTAATATGAGCTTTATCTGCAATTTATATTTAGTTACCTAATTTGGATAATATACTGTATACTTTTCAGTAGAGTTTGTCTTATTCATCTTTGTACTTCCAGCAAAGTGGCTTATTGTTTACCATGCAATAAGTGCTCAATATAAGCAGGTCACATTCAATTGAATTTGCTGAATAATTGCAGCATCAAATAAATCTAAATAATAGCTCTAACAAAATATATATAAAATGTGTAGGCCTCACAAAAAGGTAAAGTATCAAGGTATATTATAATGAAACAGATCTAAAGAAAGCAAGAAACAAGATATGTCTCAAAATATTGCATCTGTGACAAACAACAAAGAAAGAGATTGTGAAACATGCAAATTCCAGAAGCATATATAAATAATGAATAAAAATTCCTGGAGTCTAAAAAATAATTTACTAGAGAAAGAAGAACAAAGTCTAGAATTTGAGTGCCACATATATTTGTATGTCAAGATTTACAATAATTCCACATATCTTAATAAAATATTTAAATATAGTAGTAACTTCATTTAGATTTGTAAGATAACAAACTTTAAAGAATAATCATACCTCAGAATGTCTGTCCACTAATGATGTTGCATGTTACTGAAAGAACTTGAAAAAATAACAGGAAGAAGAATATTAACAAAGTGTGCAATGAAGTTTTATTTTTCTATTTACAAATTTTCAAATTTACAAATTTTCATTTGTAAATCCAATATATAAATAGAGGTTTACCATTCCAAATGTGCTTTTGTGTACAATGTATTAGAGTAGGAGTTGTAATCAAAAGCTATAGTGCAAACATAAAAAATAACTTAATTTGGGCAAAGGAAATCCATTCTGTATATATTATTTTGTCTACACAAGCATCACTGATTCATATTTTTGTACATCAGTGACTAGTAACTATATTTTTTAGTATGCTCAAGGCATTTCAGGGTTCCAAGAAAAATTTAAATCTTTGTTAACCCTAAATTAATCTTGCTCCTTATATAAACTGTCTTGAGATGAATAAATCATGGTACCTTGAAAGATAACATTTTTTTACTGTGTGAAATAATGTTCCATTGAGGAACATTGCATATCAACACTATAATATATATGGTAAAATCACAATTATCCATGGGTGGGAATGCAGTTTTTAGGTTTTCTTAGCTTTAAATGACTTCATGCCTTGTTGTTGCTGTTGCTATGCTATGAAAAGCTGGGGATACTTATATTTTTGCTGAACCCCAGAATAAGCCCACATTCTAACTATAGAACAAAGCTATATCTAATACAAAATGAACTAGTTAGCTGCAAATTATTATAAAAGTTTTAAACCCAGATTATTAAAATGTAAATGTGTATAATATTTTCTGGTATTAAAATAAATTAATATTTTATTTGGGTGAAGATATGTTATGCTATGAATTTTCCATTTTTTAAATTACTTCATAGCTAATTTTTCAAAGAAAAGGTAAAAATCTTAAACAAATCAACACCAATCTTCCAATAACTCTAAAGATGGCTTTATTAGTGGTTGCAAGCCGAATGATTTGCCACTCACAATTTTTTATACTGGTCTTCTGCAATGTGCAAGCATGTTTAAAATCCACCAAGTGTTAAAGGCCCCAATTCCTGTCAATTTCTATTAATCATAAAGACAAAAGAGTTTAAGAAGCAATTGGGGAGAATATTAATTCAATTTTCTTCTCAAAAGTTTCTGTACAGAGTATTCATATGTGGAGTATTTGAACCACTCCTGTGTAACAGAAAAAAATTAAAAGGGCCTTTAACTTTTAAAACAATTTTTTGCAAAATTACTTTCTTTCCTCAATGTCATACATTATTGGGTTTATCTAAGCATAATTTATTTAAAATATTAGCATACTGTTTAATGGGTGATTATGAAAGGAGCAGTATACCAGATTATAATATTTACAAATTTCCCCTTTAATTATCCATTTTGAAATTCATACTTATTTATATTACAATTGTTTTAATTTTAGGAAGAAGGAAGAATGTATAAAGTCTTGCTAAATATCCCTTTCTATACCAACATAGATAATCTAACATAAACAACAAAAGAATAAAAATATTAAAAGTAATATGAAAGTACACCAAGATGGGCGGCTGCCATGGCTCAGCAGGCAGAGCTCCAACCTGCCGTGCTGGAGGTCTGGAGTTCGATCCCTGGTGCCTCCTGCCCATATGCAAATTAAAAAAAAAGAAAGTACACCAAGGTAATTGAAGAAAATTAATACAAATTAGTAAATTTTTCCATGTCATAAAAATCTATTAAGAGGAAATATAATATTCTAATTAATAGTATGTGATATTTACTAAAATAATAAATATGAAGTGTGGAGGAATCAATCTTTCAAGGGAAACAATACATATACACACACACGTATGTATTTTAGCTTTCCACAACACATAAAAAGCAATTTTTAATGTTTAGAGGAGGAAAAAAACATAAAACGTGGATTGAATAAATTCCCATAATAATGAGAGTAATTCATTAAATGAAGCTTCAATTCTATTGAATTCCCAATAAAATTAAAATAGATTTTTTAAGATTCACAAAATTCACTATAAAATAAATATGAAAGAAAAGTTTTACAATAAATAATCATTATCTAGTTTGAGAAAATTTGGGGGAAAATACCCATTTGAAGGTACTTGAGAGCCTTCAGACTGATATAGAAAGTCATTTTCAAAAAAAGGCACCAAAACAAAATTAAGAAATAAGGCAAGTTCCAAACTGAAAAAATGGTATATAAAATGTACATATATTTGACAAAGGACTTGTAAATATAATGTGTATTTTTAATATGTATTTTTAAAATCCTATAAATTAATATGGAAGAGACAATCCTAAAGAATATAAAACAAAAATTCAAAGAGTATATTACCAGAGGATGTCCAAATGGCCAACAAATATATAAAAAGGTGTTAAAATTTGTACATTATCATTAAAATAAAAATTAAAACTGAGAAACTACTTCACACTCACCAAAATCGCTAAAATTTAAAAAATAATAAAATAAAATATTTAAGTTAAATTAAATTAAAAAAAGACTGACAATACTAAGTGTTGACAAACAACTGGAATTCCCATGCACTGCTACGGAAAGAGAAGTGGTACAACTATTTTGGAAAACCGTTGACATCATCTGTTTAAATTGAGCACACATATATTCTGTGATGTAATTATTCTCTTCCTAGATATATATATATATATATATCTTAATATATATATATGCATATATATATATATGCAACTTAAACGTGCATATATATCTTACAAAATGCTCATACCAGAATGAAAAAGTAATTTATGGTATTACATATGTACATATACACATATATGTAAAAATATCAATAAACATATGTAATATATAAAAATATATACCTACATATGTACTCTTGTTATGTAATTCAATATTAAATTATTATAACTCATATAGGAGAATAAAGGCATGGAAATAGCAAATGAACCTAACAAATTACAAAATGGTAATATTCAGTGTTTCAGTTTTCTAAAGCTGCCAGAATGCAATATACCAGAAATGTGTTGGACTTTTTCAATGGGGATTTATTAGGGTGTAACTTTACAATTTTAAGACCATGCAAATGTCCAAATTAAGGCATCAGGAGGAAGACCCCTTCTCTCAGGAAAGGCTGCTGGCATCCAGAGTTCCTCTGTCAAATGGGAAAGCATATGACAACATCTGCTGGTTCTTCTCTCCTGGGTTCTGGTTATCAGTAGCTCTCTCTCTCAATTCCTATCTCTTCCTTGGTTCTCTGGACTCTTTCTCTCTCTCTTTCTGGGATTTCTCTATGAGCTCTCTGTATTTCTCTCTCATAAAGGGCTCCAGTAAATGATTATGACCCACTTTGTATTGGGTGGGTCACTTCTTAATTGAAACAACCTAACTGAAAGGTCCCACCCACAATAGGTCTGTACCTACAAGAATGAATTAAAAGGACATGGCCTTTTCTGGGGTACATAACAACTCCAAACTACCACATTCAGTATGTCACAGATTAAATCATAACAAAAGCACAATAGCAAAATAATTTGGAAGTAGGTCCAGAACAAAAATACCATCCAATAGAATATCCAGAGAGCTCAGAAATAGAAATATGTATACTTGGGAACGTGATATGTGATAAAGGTATTGAAACAAGAGAATGAGATATGGTTTCAACATCTAAAATCAATAAAATATTAACATGTAGAATATTAAAAAAAACTACAAAACAATGAGATAAAGAAAGGAAATGCGTTATGGAAATGACACAGGTGATTAACAGGAAATAGATGGAAAAAGTTAAATGAGTAAATTCCATCTATAGAAATTTTCTGTATCACTGCTAATAAATTCACTAATTCAAATGAAGCCAGAAAAGATCAGTTTAAAGGTACTGACTTGTAAAAATTTTTGTTGGATAATTCCATAACTTGATGATGATGTTGGGAGACTGGTACTATCATTTACTGCTGGTAGGCATTTGAACTGGTACAGATTTTATGGAAAATAATCTAATAGTATTCAATTAAATGAATAAGTGCCTACTCCATGATCTTGTGATCCCATCACTTGACTTGCATTCTGAAGAAATATTCACAAATCCCATGAGGGTCAAAGCACAAGATGTTATAATAGCATTCATTGTCTGTGGTGGAAGAGATAATGAATGCAAATTAAGTGTCTATTACCAGGGAAATGGATACATAGCCAAATATTTTAAGAAAGGAAAGAAGAAAGGAAGGAAGGAGTAAAGAAGGGAAGAAAGAAATTATAGCAGAAAAAAAAAAGGAGAAAGAAAGAAATATCTTCTATGTGTGGAATTAGAAGATAGAGGATAATTTATGGCACAATATCATTTATGAAAATTAAAAACAGATACACCAAAACAGCACTATATACTTAAGGACATTCAAATTTTTTATATTAATGAATTCATTAAGATTTGGGATTGGGCAGTGCAATGGTGACTCAATGACAGAATTCTCACCTGCCATGCTGGAGACCTGGCTTTGATTTCCAGTGCCTGCCCATGAAAAAAAATTATATATGTATATGTGGGATTAAATGTAAGAGGTATCTGGGGAAAAAGGTTAAAATTTCATTATCAAGAGAAAATCTTTTCAAGGGTTTTAGTGATCTTAGGAATCTGATTTTACTTTCTTCTGTGAACCTGAAATGATGGCATGATGTAAAACCAGAATCATTACTGTATACTTTATAAAATTCTATAAGACATAATAAGAGTAAAATGTACCCAAAGGCAAACTAAAAATGAGTTGGGGAAGAAAACTTGAGAACCTGTATAGAATGCAGAAGTACAAGAGAAAAATATATGAATGCAATGAAATAATGAATGTTATAAAAAGGGATAGTCAACAAAAATAAAAATTAGAAAGCAAAATAAATCAAATAGTGAATCATTCCAAGTTATAAAGAACGATGGCTTGTATTTGATCTATATGTATCACTATGCTTCAGGAAAATTTAATTAAGTCAAATAAAATCAAGATAAGTTCTATTAATATATTAAACCTTAAATATAAAAAACAACATTATGTATGTTGAAGCAAGAAAAGATTATTATGAAATTCTCTTCAAAACACCAACGTATTGTTATTTTATAAGTGAAATTTGATGAGGTTATTCTTCATTTTTAAGGGTAAAACCAGAGAAATTTCAACATTATGGGGGAACTATCTATATGAAAAATAAGGTCTTATAAAGCTATAATTATTAGGATGATGATACTGATAGTAGAGAAATACAGTGCTAGCGGGAATTTGAAGATAGTCTGTAACATAGGAGTAACCACATTGAAGGGCAATGATAAGTTCTGGAATATATAATAAATGGTTCTGGGAATCGTTTGACATCAATTTCCTTTCCAGTTGGCTCTAGATGAGTTAGAAAGCAATTTTTAAATGCAACTTTGTTGAGATATATTCATACACCATACAAACCATCCAAAGTATACAATCCCTGGCTCACTATCATCACATAGTTGTGAATATATTCCCAAGATCAATTTTAGAACATTTTCATTATTCCAGAAAATAAAAAGAAAAGGAAAACCAACAACCTCCTTTACCCTGCCATTATTGACCCATAGTATTTGTGTGGCACATTTGTTACTGTTGATGAAAGAAAATTAAAATATTACTGTTAATTATAGAGCATAGTTTGCAATAGGTACATTTTCCCATATACCCCTCTATTATCAACTCTTTGTAATAGCATCATACATTTGTTCTAGTTCATTATTTTCATATTTGTACAGCTAGTCACAGACATTGTCCACCCAAAGATCCACAGTGTAATACATTCCCATGTTTTAACCTCTAACAGTTCTTCTGGTGATGTACATGACTCTAAACTTCCCCTTTCCACCACATTCACACACCATGCAGTGCTGTTAATTATTCTCACAATAATGTGCTATTATAACCTCTATCAATTTACAAACATTTAAGTTCAACATAGTTAAACATTCTGCACATATTGAGCAACTGCTTCCCTTTCTTTAGCCTCATTCTATAACCTAGAAACCTATATTCTATATCTTATGTCTACAAGTTTATATATTACATTTAGTTCATTTCAGTGAGATCACACAATGTATGTTCTTTGTCTGACTTATTTCACTTAACATAATGTTGTCAAGGTTTATCCATGCTTTTGTATGCCTCAGGACATCATTTCTTCTTATTGCTAAATAATATTCCATTGCATGTATATATCATCTTTTGTTTATCTATTTATAGGTTGGTGGACACATGGGTTGTTTCCATCTTTTGGCAATTGTGAATAATGCCACTATGAACATTGGTATGAAAATATCTGTTCAAACCCTGCTTTCAGATCCTGGTAAATCCTAAGTAGTGGGATAACTGTGTTGTAAGGCAACTCTGCTTAACTTCCTGAGAAACTGCTAAACCTTCCTCCACAGTGGCTGTGCTGTTTTACAATCTCACCAGCAGTGAATGTGTTCCAGTTTCTCCACATCCTTTCCAACACTTGTAGTGTTGGAAAACAGGCAGCCAGCACATACAAACCTGTAATTAGCTGTAAAAACAAGTTTTTGCCCTGGCAGAGAGGGGGGAGGGCTGATGCAAATAATAATAATAATAATAATAATAATAATAATAATAAATAGTAATAAAGAAAAAAGAAACAGAGGCTTTTTTAGTTGTACAGCACAAAATACTCTAAAAAGGACTGGGCCCAAAGAAAAGAGGGCAGATAGAGCCTGGAGATAAGTAGAGCCACGTACTAACTCATGCTCTTGATTGGCAAACCCAAGAAGTGGGGGTCTGGCTCTTAAAAGGGCTTTTTGCTTTTTTTTTTTAAACTTCTTAAAAAGTCCATTGGAGAAAACTGCAAGCAGGCTCCAGCACTGCCCCATCAAGGATGCAACTAAAGCATGTCTGAAAGACAGAGTAACTAGTCAAGTGAAAGTAACTAGTCAGAGTAACTAGTCAGGGTTAACTCCCTAAAGGGTACATCTTTCCCAAGAAAATTGGGACAAAGCACAGTTCACATGGAATCCCTACTTCAATGCCTCATGTCTGCCTCAGCCACACCACTGGCAGGGAGAGTGTGCTGAAATGAAAGGTACCACATCACTTTAAGCTGTTGGGAAGCTGTGGGCAGATGTGTCAAAAGCTAGGAAGAATAGGAAAAGCAGAGAATCTAGAGGCTTTATAGGAAAGTCTGACAAACTGCAGGGTCTCATGTTCTAGGAAAACTGATTCTGGCTACTCTTTCCTCCTGAGTCCTGGGCCTATTTAGTCTGGGAAAATCTGAGAGGGGTCTAAAATGTCTGAAGAGATGCTTCTCACAAAAAACGTTCCATTTTAGGCAGGGCAAGAAAAAGAAAAACAAGAACTGAAAAATTCTAATCAGTTAAATGGAACCTATGCTACATGTCTAGCTGAATGTCAAAGAACAGATAGAGAACAAAGAAGCCATCCAGCAAGATAACCTTAAGTAAAAGAGTGAAAACAACCTACAGGGTAAACTAAATAAGGAAATCAAATGCCTAAACACCAGTAGAAAATAATGAGTCATACTAGGAAAATCAAAGATATGGCCCAGTCAAAGGAACAAGCCAACACTTCAAGTGAGATACAGGCATTGAAAACATCAGGATGTTCAAACAGACAGGCATAATCTCATCAAAAATTAAATAAATAGTTAAGGGAGGGCACAAAGAAGACATTGGGCCAACATAAAGAAGAAATCAAGTTTGAAAAAACAAATCATAGAACTTATGGGAACGAAAGGCACAAGAGAAGAGATGAAAAAAACAACAATAAAGGAAACCTACAACAATAGATTTGAAGAGGCTAAAGTAAGGATTAGTGAATAAGAGGACTGGCCATCTGAAATTCAACACACGAAAGAAAATATAGGGAAAAGAATGAAAAAATATGAGCAAGGTCTCAGGGTATTGAATGACAACATGAAACACATGAATACATTTGTTGTGGGTGTCCCAGAAGAAGAAAAGGGAAAAGTAACAGAAAGACTAATGGAGGAAATAATCACTGAAAATTTTCCATAGCTTATGAAAGATACAAAATTACAGATCTAAGAAGTGTAGCATACCCCAAACAGTATAGATCCGAATAGACATACTCCAAGACACTTACTAACCAATTGTCAAATATCAAAAAGAAAGAGAGAATTTTGAAAGCAGCAAGAAAAAAGAAATCCATCACATACATGAGAAGCCCCATAAAATGATATGTGGATTTCTCAGCAGGAACCATGGAGGTGAGAAGACTGAATGAGAAAAACTGGCAACCAAGTATTCTATACCCAACAAAGTTGTCCTTCAATAATGAGTGGGGCTGGGTGGGCCACAGTGGCTCAGTAGGCAGAGTCCTTGCCTGCCATGATGGAGACCCTGGTTCAATTCCTGGTGCCTGCCCATGCAAAAAAAAAAAAAAAAAAAAGTGAGTGGGTTTCAGTGGTAGAATGCCCACCTTTCATGTGGGAGAACCAGGTTCAATTCCTAGATCATGCACACACACCCAAAACTGAGAGGGGGTGCAAGGGTAGATCAGTGGTAGAATTCTCACCTGTCATGTGGGAGACCTGGGTTCAATTTCTGGCCCACGCATTTCTCAAAAGACAAACAAACAAGTAAAACAGACAAAAAAAAAAAACAACAAGCAAAACAAAAATTCACCAAATGGTGCTGCAATAACAGTATACTCACATGGAAAAATAATTAAATGTGACCCTGCCATACAGCACACACAAAAAAAAAAATAAGGGAAGAAAATGTGGGGGAGATTGAAATATTTTCAGACAAACAATCAATGAGGGTATTTGTGACTAAGAGACTGGCTATACAAGAAATGGTAAAGGGAAGAATACAGGCAGATAAGAAAAGGCAGGTGAGGGAGGTCTAAATAAGAGTGTAGAAACAAAGACTATCAGTAAAGGTAAAACAATCAAAAAAAATAGATATGATGTATAAAATCCCAAAGACAAAATAGTTGAAGAAAGTACTGCCTTTACAATAATAATGTTAAATGTTAATGAATTAAACTCCCTAATTAAAAGACATAGAATGATAGAATGGATTAAAAAAACAGGACCCATCAATATATTGTCTACAGGAGATCATTTTGGACCCAAGGAAAAAATAGTTTGAAAGTGAAAGGTTGGGAAAAGATATTTCATGCAAATAACAACCAGAAAAGAGCAGGGATAGCTCTAATAATATTCAAATAATTAGACTTCAAATGCAAAACAATTAAAAGAGAGAAAGATGGATACTATGTATCAATGAAAGGAACAATTCAACAAGAGGACATAACCATAAATATTTATGCACCAAGCCAGAGTGCTTCAAAATACATCAGGGAAAAACTGACAACACTAAAGGGAGTAGTAGACACCTCTACCATAATTGTTAGAGACTTCAATTTTCCACTCTCAACAATGGATAGACCATCTAGACAGAGGATCAATATGAAAACAGAGATTTTGAATAAGATAATGGACTAGACTTCATACACATTTACAGAACATTACACCCCACAACAGTAGGATACAAATTTTTCTCAAGTGCTCATGGTTGACTGTTCAGGATAGGCCATATGCTGGGTCACAAAGCAAGTCCCCATAAATTAAAAAGTTGAAATTAAACAAAACACTTTTTGTGATCATAATGGAAGTTGGAAATCAATAACAGGCAGAGGGCCAGAAAAATTTTCAAATATATGGAGCTTAACAACACACTCTTAAACAACCAGTTTGTCAAAGAAGAAATTACAAGAGAAATCAGTAAATATCTCAAGGTAAATGAAAATGAAACATACTATAATTTATGGGATGCAGGAAAGGTATGGATGAGAGGGAAATTTATTGCCTTAAACATGAATATTTAAAAAGAAGAAAGCAAAAAATTGAGGAATTAACTTTTCACTTGGAAGAACCAGAGAAAGTACAGTAAACATTCCAAAACAAATGAAAACAGAGAAATTACAAAGATCAGAGCAGAGATCAATGAATTTGAGAATATAAAAACAGTAGAGGAAATCAACAAAACCAAACAGCAGTTCTTTGAAACAATAAATAAAATTGATGGGCTCTTAGCTAGGTTGACAGAAAAGGAGAGAGGATGCAAATAAATAAAGTCAGAAATGGAAGAAGACATAACCCTGACACTGCAGAAATAAAGTGGGTGATGAAATGATACTATGAGCAACTGCATGCTAAGAAACTAGACAATGAAGATGAAATGAACAAATTTCCAGAAAGTCATGAAGAACTGAAAGTGACTCAAGAAGAAGCAGACGACCTCAACAAACCAATCACAAGTAAAGTAATTTAAACAGTCATCAAGAAGTTCTCCCCCCAAAAAAGTCCAGGATCAGATGGCTTCAGATGTGAATTCTACAAAGCATTCAACAAAGAATAAGTATCAATCTTGCACAAACTCTTCAAAAAATCGAAGAGGAAGGAAGCTACCTACCTAATTCTTTGAAGCCAATATCACCCTAATACCAAAGCCAGACAAAGATATTACAAGAAAACAAAATTATAGAACTAATCTCTTTAATGAATATATATGCAGAAATCCTCAACAAAATATTTACAAATTGAATTCAGCAGCACATTAAAATTATTATACACCATAACCAAGTGGGATTTATTTCAGCTATGCAAGGTTGTATCAACATAAAATAATCAATTAATGCAAAATACCATATCAACAAATCGAAGTGGAAAAAACACATGATCATCTCGATTGATGCAGAAAAACATTTGACAAAATTTAGCACCTTTTTTTTAATGAAAACAGTTCAAAGGATAGGAATAGAAGGGAACTTCCTCAAAATGATAAAAGAAATGTATGAAAAACCTACAGCTAACATCATCCTATGTGCGGAAAGACTGAAATCTTTCCCCCTAAGATCAGGACAAGACAAGATGCCCACTATCATCATTGTTATTCAATGGTGCATTTAGACAAGAAAAAGAAATAAAAGGCATCCAAATTGGGAAAGAAGAAATAAAACTCTCACTGTTTGCAAATGATATGATACTATATGTCAAAAATACTGAAAAATCTATAGCAAAGATACTATAGCAACACCCAAAAAGCAGTAGTGTTTCTATGTACTAATGATGAGCACCTGAGGAGAAAATCAAGAAAAAAATTTCATTTACAATAGCAACCAAAAGAATAAAATATTTATGTATAAATTAACTAAAGATACAAAAGACCTATATAGAGAAAACTATAAGAAATTGCTAAAATATGTCATGAAAACCTAAATGAATGGAAGGGCATATTGTGTTCATGGATTGGAAAACTATATATTGTTAAGATCTCAATTCTATCCAAATTAATTTATAGATTCAATGCAATCCCAGTTAAAATCCCAACAACTCATTTTGGCAAAGTAGAAAAACCAGTAAGCAAATTTATTTTGAAGTGCAGTGTGCCCCAAATAGCTAAAAATATCTTGTGAAAGAAAAACGAAGTGTAAAGTCTCACACTACCTAGCTTTAAAGCATATTACAAAAATACAATGGTCAAAATACTATGGTAATGGCATAAAGATAGATATACAGACCAATAAAATAAAAATGAATATACAGAAACAAACTGTTTCATCTATGGATAATTGGTCTTTGATAAGGAGGTAAAGCCAAAACACAAGAGACAAGCAGTCTCTTCAATAAATGGTATTTGGAGAACTGGATATCCATATGCAAAAGTATGAAATAGGATCCATATCTCACACCCTGTATTAAAATTAACTCAAAATCGATTGAATATCTAAACACTAGAGCTAAGACCATAAAATTGTTAGAAGAAAATGTAGGGAAATATCTTAAAAATTTTGTAATACGAAGTGGTGCCCTAAACCTTACACTCAAAGCATGAGATGAAAAAATAAATAAACAAATGGGATATCTTCAAAATTGAACACTTCTTTTTTTCATCAAAGAGCTTTGTCAGGAAAGTAAAAAGGCATCCTATAGAATGGGAGACAATATTTGGAAACTACAAATCAGATAAGGGTGTAGAATACAGAATATATAAAGAGATTCTTCAACTCAACAACAAAAAGACAAATAACCCAATTAAAAAATGTGCAGAAAACATGAAGAGATACTTCTCAGAAGAGCAAATACAAATGGCTAAAAGGCACATGAAAAAATGCTCAAGTTCACTTGCTATTAGGGAAATGTATATCAAGTCCTCAATGAGCTATCATCTCACACCTATTAGAATTGTCATTATCACTAAACAGAAAATGACAAGTCCTGGAGAGGATCTGGAGAAAGAGGCACACATCCATTGTTGGTGGGAATGTAAAATGATGCACTCTGGAAGCCAGTTTGGCAGTTCCTCAGGAAGCTAAGTATGGAATTGCCATATGATCCAGCAATCCCATTACTAGGTATATATTCAGAGGAACTGAAGGTAAAGTTACAAGCAGAAATTTGCAAACCAATATTTACAACATTATTTATGATTGTCAAGAGATAGCCTCAACCTAAATGTCCATCAATGGATGAGTGGATAAACAAGCTGTTTACAAAATAATACTCTGCAGTTGTAAGACAGAATGAAGTCATGAATCATGTAACAATGTGGATGAACCTTGTTCTAGTTTGCTGGCTGCCAGAATGCAGTACATCAGAAAAAGAAGAGCTTTTAAAAAAGGAATTTATTAAACTGCTAGTTTATAGTTCTAAGCCCATGAAAGTGTTGTAATTAAAGCAAGTCTATAAAAATTTCCAAATTAAGGCACCAACAAGAGGTTCCCTTCACTCAAGAAAGGCCAATGAACTTCAAGTTTCTCTCTCAATTGGGAATGTCATAGCAACATTTGTTAGCTTTCTCTAAGGCTTCTTCTTTCATGAGACTGTATTCCTTCTTCATATCCAAAGGTCTCTGGTGGCTCTCTGCTTCATGGCTCTTCCCAAATTCTTCTTCTTTTAAAGGATTCCAACAAACTAATCAAGACCCACCTGGAATGGGTGGAGTCATATCTCCCTCTAAAGAAAGGTTAAACCCACAATTGGGTGAATTACATCTCCGTGGAGATAGTCTAATCAAGTTTCCAAGCTATAGTACTGAATAGGGATTAAAAGTAACAGCTGCCTCCATAATTTGGATTAGAATTAAAACATGGCTTTTCTATGATACATAAATTCTTTCAAACCAGTACAAACCTTGAAGACATTATACTGAATGAAATTAGAAAGGAAAAAGAAAAGACAAATACTGCATGGTCTCGCTAATATGAACCAATATTAATGAGTGAACTTTGAGACATAAAGTTAAGAATACAGTTTATCACGAGATAGAATTAGGGTTAAGAGTGGGCATTTGGTGCTGAAGGAATACAGATAATGCAACAGATCTCATTATAAAATTCAGAAGTGGATAGCACAATACTATCTGATGGTAGCAGAATAATATAAGTATACTGAACGAAGCTGAATATGAGTATATTTGAGGGAGAAGGGCTGGGGACACATATGAAAACAGAAGGAAAGATAGAGGATAAAGACTGAGATGGTATGGTTTAGGAATACCTAGATTGGACAAGAATGGTGATTAAATGTACAAATATAAAAACATTTTTGCATGAGGGGGAACAAATGAATGTTAACATTGCAAAGGGTTGAAAATGGATGGTATTTGGGAAAAGATATAATCAATGCAAACTAGGGTCTATAGTCAACATTGCAATATGCTTCCACTGAATGTAACAAAGACATTATGCCATACCTAATTAGCAACAAGTGGGGAGCATGGGGTAGGGTTATGGATACTATGCAGAAGAAAAGGAAATGTCTTCATATAGATTATGATGATGAAGGCATATCTATTTATTTAGGTTAGCTTGTATGGTTTGTGAATAAACTTGGTTAAAAAATAAACAGTGTTCTCTAACAAGTGCTAGAAAAAAGGTGGAGAAAGAGATGTACCCATTTGCAGTTGGTAGGGAAGCTGAGAGGTGCACGCTGTATGGAGGGCAGTGTGGTGGTTCCACAGGAGACTAGGGGTGGGATTGCCATATAATCTTGCAACCCAGTTGCTAGGTATAAAACTGGAGGAACTGAGAGTGGGACAGGAATGAGGACATTTGCACACGGTGTTTATGGCAACAGTGTTCTCAAACAATGAATGGGGATAGCCTAAGAGTACAATAACTAAGGAATGAACTATTGAGTGGCCATAAGAAGGAATTAAGTAGTGAGGCAGGTAACTAGGTGAGTGAACCTTAATGAAAGTATGTTGAGTGAAGTGGCCAAAATAAAAAAGTAAATAATATCATGCCTCACTCATATAGACTAAATAGAATATACAAACTCAGGAATTGAAATTGAGAGCATGGATTATAAAGTTGGGTCCTATTGTAAATGGTCCTAGATTGTAAACTCTTATAGCAGTTACATATATTCAGGAGTTGTAACTAATATTTCTAAATTCTGAGATGCTGAGCTAATTGTATATAACCTGGTCATTTCCTGAAACTTCAGGTATTTATGTGACCCCTGGCATTAGAGCACTGAAGCTAGGAAAGTTAGCATTAACCCCACTCAGCTACTATTTAAAAAGCTGAAAATGTGATCAAACTTTGTCTAGATATGAATGAATCTGATCTGAATAGGACTATGGTAAATCAGAATACTGGGTAAAGGATGATATGGCCCATATTTTCAAACTTCAACCTCTTTCTGAGATTAATGGGAGAAATGTTTATTTGGTACAAAATTTATATTTTGGATAGCCCATTATCTAATTTAACTTGTCAGTTTACTTGCATGCCATAATTGCATTGAATCTTGAATAGGGCCTGAAGTCTTGTTTGTTTGTAAAGCCTAGTGTGATGCCACAATATATTCCAGAATAACTGGGACAAAGAATAAAAAATATTGGCAAAGTCTCCTTGGGGGACTGGGCAGAAAGAAGGAAATACTAAATTTCTCCAGCTGAGAAATTTCTCATATTCTCAAAAGCAGTGGGCATAACCAATTCAATAGGCTAAGCCTTCAAACCTGTGGCTCCTCCTATGAAGCTTATTTCTTCAAAGGAGCAGCTAAACCTACTAATAATTATGCCTAAGAGTCAACCTCTGGATTGCCTCTTTGTTTTTTTTTTGCCTAGATATGGCCTCTCTTTTTAATCCAACTTGGCAGGTGAACCCCCTGCCCTTCTCTCTACATGGGACATGACTCCCAGGGGTGTAAATGTCCCTGGCAAAATGGGACCTGACTCCCAGGAATAAGCTGGGACCCAGCACCATCAGAATGAAAAAGCTTTCTTAACCAAAAAGGGAAAGAGGGAAATGAGACCAAATAAAGGCCCAGTGGCTGAAAGATTTCAAACAGAATTGGGAGGTTATCCTGGAGTTTATTCTTATGAATTATACAGATATCCTGTTTTAGTTTATGGTGTATGGGGGTGGCTAGAGGGAAGTACCTGAAACTGTTGAACTGTGTTCCAGTAGCCTTGATTCTTGAAGAAGACTGTATAACTATAAAGCTTTTACAATGTGATTGTGATTTTCAAAACACTGTGTCTGATGTTCCTTTTATTCGAGGTATGGACAGATGAGTAAAAGAAAATATGGATACAAATAAAGAAGTAATAGAGAGAGATAAAGGGTAGATTGAAATACTGTGGGTTAATGAGAAGGAGGAGTAAGGGGTATGGGATGTATGAGTTCTTTTTTATTTCTTTTTCTGGAGTGATGCAATTGTTCTAAAAATTATCATGATGAAGAATACACAGCTAC
>PVIY010010691.1:30437-61211 GCA_004026745.1 Myrmecophaga tridactyla | reverse complement strand
TTCTCTTCTAAAAACTATCTCATGTAGAATACTGGGGAATTTGATTCCCATTTGTCCATTGGTCTTCCAAGTATACATGCATGTTGTACTAATAGGGGATTTTGACTCAGCTTCTAAATGAGCCACCAAGACAGATTTTTATCCCTGTTTACACTCTACTCACTCTCAGTCTTTGGAACGCTAGTTAAACATCAAAGGATCTTCAGTGGAAATGCTTTCATTGTGGGGAACTGTGGCGTAGTAGCTGGGGGATTGGGGGTGGGATGAGATTTGGGATTGGGTGACAATTGCAAAAATCAGCCAACTCATGTCTCTTGCATTGATCTGGTAACAAGCATTTTAAAACTCAGGTTTTGCCCATCCTTTTCATTACTTCAAGTAGCAGTTCATCAATAGAACCACCAAGCTAGGCACAGTCCAAAGAAGTCAACGGGTCCATCTCTGCCCTAGGCATTAGCATATGTAAGTAATTCCAGGCAGATGAAAAACTACACCTGCCTTTGACCTCATTGCTTTGTTGGGTATAGGCCTTCACTTCACTCTGTTTCCCCGAAGATCTGTATTTCCCACATAGTTTTCATGTGAGGAAGGACCTATTCCGGCAGAACTATTATTCTCTTGCTAGCTTTAGAAAGATTCATCTGCTGCCATACATCGTTGCAGCTGGCAGAACCACCAAAGTAACTTGAAATCGATGTGAAGTGTGAGCATGGTAGAACGCTTCAGGTTTGTTTTTTGGTTTTTTTTTTTTTTGGTAATGGGCCCCCTATAATTTCTGTCATAAGTGGCTTGGTAATAATCTCCTGTGAGATATTCCATGACTCTTTGGGTGGATCCTTAGATATCAGCAGAGATGTTGTTCATTGACATATGGAGACTGCATTTTCTTTCTCCTTTTTTGACCTCCTCAAGCACAAAACCTAAATCCTCCATATTCAGAAAGAAATTGCCCATGAAGAAGGACACAGTCTCTTGTACATTTGTTTTAGGACATTCTGACCAGTATAATTCTCAATCTCATGAGCCTATTTATTATGTGCTTGTAAAAAAGAATCTGATAAATGAAGTCTTCTATGGGGTTTTGTGGCTGAAGGCCCTTGTTGTCTTTTTATACAGCAAAGGAATAGACTGAGAAGCTGGCTCTTTTTTTACGTACTTACTCTTTTTTTTACATACTTATGTACTTACTTTTATGTACTTACTATCAAAAGGGGGAAGACCATATTTCTAAATGTTTGCCCCCTTTGCAAGGACTTAGTACTTTTTTCAATAAAAATTAATTTAATTTGTGGCTACACTTCAAGTAAAATGGGTTGATGGTAAAAGTGGAGCAGTCCTAGCCGCGAGTTTAGAGAAGTTGTATGGCTGAATCCCTTAGCATCACTGTCATGTGGTTGGGTGAGCAATTCTCAGAAACCCCAAGCATTTTTGAAGATACTAAACTGGAGACATTGCCATTAGTTTATATTTAAACAAGCCCTGATGTTAAACCACGATAATGCTGCCCACACTCTTTCCTGTCAAATTGTAACTCTTCTCTTCCCTCTTCAATAAGCTAATCAGCTTTCTCAGGTCCATACTCACAATAATTAAAGAGACAGATGCCTAAACATGCCATATTCAAGTATCAATTCCCTTTTCTTTTTCTTAATTCATCAGGATTTCCACATTTAATTTGAAGAAAGCTTGTGCTTTTTAACATATAATGGTAATCCATATATTATTCTCTTCCTTATTATTTTCTTTTGTCCCTATAAAACAAAAGTTCACCATCAGTTTATACCAAACCCAATTCCAGTCTAGACATAGCAACCTAGACTTCGTAGTCCTTCATAAAGAGACAATAAAGTTTAGTAAATGGTTGAAAGACTATCAAAAATCTTTTCAGTGAGCATGCTTTTCAAATATGGTGACATATTTCCACCTTGCTTTATCTGTACTAAAACTTTGAAATAAATGTACAAACTTGAGTGTGTGTGCGTGTGTGTGTACCTAATACCATTGTGCTATAATCCCCTTTTACCAATTGAGCTCAGAACTTCAAACTCTTGGATCTTTTTTGTTTGTTTGTAAAGAATGTTTTGTAAGACCAGAAGAGATCACTTGTCCCAACCTAATTATGAGAAAAAAAAATCAAGGAAACCCAAATCAATGGATGTTTTGTAGAATACCTGAACATGTACGCACTTAAAACTATCAAGGTCATCAAAAACAAGAGAAGCAAAAAACAAGAGAAGCCTAAAGGGGTCCCAGGAGAAACATGACAACCAAATGTTATGTGGTGTGCCAGTTTAAAACTGTTGTGTACCCCAGAAAAGCCATATTCTTTAATCCTGACTTAATATTATAGGGTGGGATCTTTTGATTAAGTTATTTCCATGGAGATGTGACCCACTCAGTTGTGGGTGGGACCTTTAGGTGAATGGTTTCCGTGGTGATGCGTCTTCACCCATTCAAGTGGGTCTTCATTCGCTTATCAGAATCCTTTAAGAGGGAGCCGTCTTGGAGAAAGCTTCAGAGCTGACACAGACATAGATGTGGAGAGGCAGAAAGAAAATGCTCTCAGGGAAGCCCTTGAAATGAAAAGCCAGGAGAGAAAGCTGGCACACGTCGCCATGTGTCTTCCCAGCTGACGAGAGAAACTCCGAAGGTCATTGGCCCTTTCTTGAGTCAAGGTATCTTCCTCTTGATGCCTTAGTTGGACATTTTTATGGTCTGAGAACAGCAAACTTGTAACATAATAAATTTCTTTTATAAGAGCCAACCCATTTCTGGTATATTGCATTCTGGCAGCTTTAGCAAACTAAAACATGGTATCCTGGATGGGATCCTAGAACAGGGAAAAGATACCAGATGCAGTCTAAGGACATCTGAACAAAATACAAACTTTAGTTAATAATGATGTATCAATATTAGTTGATTAGTTATGATAAATGTAATGTACTAATGTAAGAGATTACAATGGGAGAAAAAGGGTGTGATATATATGGGAACTCTGTTTATCGTAACAACTTTTCTGCAAATTTGAAACTATTATAGAAAGTTTATTTTAAAAAACTAAAAGAAAAATCTGTTGTGCTGATTTCTCTACAGGACTGTTACTAGCTGTGAGGGTAGAATAGGAGGAAGAAGAACTACTTTTCCTTTCACAAGGTTTGTAAAGGAAATAAACTTTCCTTTTACAAACAAGGAAATAGAATTTTCCTAGCTACCCTATAATGTGGCACATGGTGTGGCACCTGGCATAAGGTACATTTTTCTTGTATTGTCTGGTCGATGGTCTGAAGCAGTTAATTCCTAAGAACGACGTTGCATTTTTAAGAACTTGTTACCAAGATTTTCCACCTAGTTGTTGGATAGCTTTTAATTGGAATGTCCAAAAAATATTTCTTTATGTAAAGGACCGATATTCACCTTGAATTCTGCTGTGTTTTGCATTTTAAGGCTCTATAGAGACCCTCCATGTGCTCCTCAAATTTTTCACTATTTGCTTTTTTGAATGTTTCCCTAAATACAGGCAGTCCTTTCCTTTGATTTCTAAAGCGTGACTGTGATGGTTTGACACTGTATGTTCCCCAGAATAAGAGCGTGTGTGTAAAGCTCATCCATTCCTGTGGGTGTGGACCCATTTTCGGTAGGATCTTTTGATGAGTAGGATTTTAAGATGTGACCCACCTCACTCAGGATGGGTCTTAATCCTCTTACTGGAGTTCTTTATAGGGATGAAATCCAGAGAAAAAAGACAGAAGCTGAGAGAGAAGGATGCAAAAGTCTAGAGAAACCACAGAAACAGAGAATAAGCCACTGAAGTTAGAAGCTGAAACCTGGGAGAGACCAACACATTACCACGTGCCCAGCCGTGTTCCAGAGGAGCCGAGGATCGCTGGTAGCTGTTCTTCAGGGAGGAAGTGTCGTCCTGTTGATGCCTTGATTTGGACATTTTCACAGGCTCAGAACTGTAGACGTGTAAGCTAATAAATCCCCGTTGTCAAACTCTAGTCCATTTCTGGTATATTGCATTTCCTCAGCTTCAGCAAACTAAAACAGTGTCCATTTTGCCCAAAATAATTCTATGTTCCAATGATTCTCTTACGAAAATCTATCCATATTATAGCGTATTTCTTGAGTTCAGAAGAATAATCTTCCATGTCCTGCATCTTTTCTCTAAGTAGCAAGTCTCTCTTGTTTGTTAAGGCATACCAGGCTCCTTTTCCCTTTCCCCAAGAAATATTTTGAGGGATAAACACTCATTTGAGAAGAACTTGTTGGACAGAAACGGTGTTTCTGTTTTGGCTACGTAGTGATAAGGATTAAACAAAGCATTTTTTTCCAAAGCAGTGAGATTAATCGAAGAGGCTGCCAGGAGTGACCCAAATCATTTCCCAGCTGCTAGCTGTTCTGCAGGCTCCAATGAAATGATTAATTGGTCTCAATCAGTTCTCAGCAGGAAGCACCCACCTTGTGGTAAACATCACCACCATGGGTACTAATTAGCTCCATTGTCACTTGTCACAACTGGTAGGCTACGAGCTGAGTGATGTGAGTGATCTGTGTTCCAGTAGCAAAAGTCCAGCTGGAAAGGAGTCAGAGCTTCATCACCAAGCCCACTACAGCAGGCAGGTAGCCTGCAAGCCGTCTCTGCATGAGGGGAGGAGGAGGCTCAGTTTGCGACCATCAGGCCCAACAGCCTGCATGAAGAAGTCAGAGTGTGGCACTGAGGAGGAGGGCATTACGTATCTCAAAGAAAAAAAATACATCTGCATTCAATTGATGCAAAATTTCATGGTATATTGGTGATGGAGTCAGCCAGGCCCTAGTTCAAATCTGGGCTCTGCCACTTACTTTTCATTTGATCTTACACCAGTGGCTTTACCTCCCTGAGGCTAGGTTTCCTAATCTGAAAAAGTGGAGGCAAAATTACTCACCTAAGAGGACTTATATGGCAAAATGTTGAGATATGCTTGGCACTTGGTAGGTGCTTGAAAATTTAGGTTGCCCTGACAATAAATAACCAAATAACTTGGTATGATCATCATCACAATGATAATGTTCATTAGCCTCCTAATAATAAACAAGAAAACTCCTGGTATTCACTGTCCTTCTGGGGAGAAATGCTGATATTAGTAAGGGTTCTCTAGAGAAACAGAACCAGCAGGAGATATCTGTAAATATGAGATTTGTAAGTGTCTCGTGCAACCATGAGGATGCAAGAGTCCAAAACCCGTAGGGCAGGTTGTGAGGCTGACAACTCAGATGAAGGGTCTCGATGAACTCTGCAGGAGAGACTTGCTGGCTGAAGAAGAAATGAAAACTCTCTCATTCACTGTCTGATGATTTAATACACCAACCTTTTGGTTTATCAACCAGCCACAGAATATCCTTGCAGTAGCGGTTAGGTCAGTGCTTGCTTGACCAGACAACTGGGTACAATCACCTGGCCAACTTGACACCTGAGCCCAACTATCAGATGCTGAAGAGAAATTGCAACTTAAAGCTTCCCTGTCATTTCCATTTATCATTGTCTAAGAGCTCAAGCATTTGCAGGGCAGGAGAGGTTGGGGAGCAAGGAGAAATTTTAAAACTAACAAATAAAATTGAAGAAAATTAGCCAATGGTATTCTAACAGAGGAGCATTTATTGTATCATGTTTTCCAGTTGGACAGGTTGTGAAAGCGGGCCCTGATTCCATATGGGAAACATCCCAGTAATGGGCTACCATAACACAAAAGAAGAAACCCATTCCACAATAAAGCTGGGTCATAATCTACTAACTGATTGTTTTCAAACTGGGTTTTTTTCCCAAATTTCTCACTAATGTAAGTACCTGGGTACTTGTTAAATGCACAGATCACAAGCCTCTTCGCTGGAAATTCTAACTCATTGGGTCCAGGCTGGGATGCAGAAATCTATGTTTTTAACAAGGTCTCCAACTGCTTCCTGTGTTGAGGAAGGTTTAAGAACAATTTCTTCAAACCAGTATTTTTCACACTTAGCTGCACGTAGGAATTTTCTGGGAAAAAAGTACTGATGCCTCTATACCAACCCCAGAGTTTCTGCTTTAATTGGTATGGAATGTGGCCTGAGCACCAGGGCATTTTTTAAAACTTCCCAGGTGATTCTAAGGTGCAGGAAAATTTGAAGAAAGTGAGAAAATAGCCCGAGGTATCCCAGGCACTATAAATGGTGAATAAGTAATAATCATTTTAAACATCACATCACAGATCAATAGCTGTGATTCAAAGTGGAATGTGGCAAAATCCCATTTCAGAAAACTTCCTGAGAGTGTCCAAATTACTCTATTGCCCTAGAATTTTGTCATATTCAAATGACTTGCAATGAGCGATGACCAACTATAATTTAGAGGTGTGCAAATGTGCAGCCTAAATCCCTCTAAATTGGCAGTGGTTACATCAGATACTTACATGTTGAATAGTAGTGTGGTGTGGCATGAATCTAATTTGGGTTCTCTCTGTCATCATCTCTGATAGTAATATTAAACTATTTCCTCTTTCTCCTCTTTCCCAAAGTCAGCAAATGTCAGGTCGTGGAATAACCATCAACAACAGTAACTATGACCTGGGATGAGGATCTGTGAAGTAAGAGAAAGAATCAAAGTTCCAGACAGGAGAGGAGGGTTGTCAAGAGTAAGGCCCTCAGACGGTTAAAGCATACCACACATGGTGCAGCGACTCTTGTAGGAGACAGACTTTTCCAGCCTAGATGATCAGGGCAGGACCAAGGATTACTATTGGAATCACTTGGGGAAAGATTTCTTGAGCAAAATGAAGAGTACTTTGTCCTTCATTGTCTCTGGGAAAGTTTCTCAGAATCAGGAAGTCATGGTTCCGAATTTTAAATGGGGGCATGTTGTTTATCAGAGGCTTTTGCCTACATTATCTAGTTCAGATTCTCCTGCAGCCGAAGGATGAGAGGCAAAAAACATGCCCAATTCGGTAGGAATCATGCTCAGAGGATCCACACAGCTCATAGATTTCAGAGCAGACATTAGTTCTTGCGTCTACAAGTTTGTTGACCCTCCTTTCCAACTCGATGCCTCTCCAGTTCAAATTGAAGATGATGCTCAGGGGTAAGCAAAGAGAGCTAGTAATTGTTTGAGGAAAGCATCATCAAAATAGTCCAGACAGTTGTCTTGAAGGTAGGAAATAAGATTGGTAAGTTCCATAATGTCAGGACTATGTTTGCACACTAACTTTTTTTTTTCTGTATGCTGTATTGTGGGGTCACATTTCGTTCTTTTTCCAAGTGAGTGCCCCATTATTGCAACACCATTTGTTGAATTTTTTGTTTGTTTGCTTGTTTGTTGGTTTTGGGAGGAGGTGCATGGGCCAGGAATCGAACCCGGGTCTCCCACATTGCAGACGAGAATTCTACCACTGAACTACCCTCGCACCCTGCATGCTAACTTTTTTTTTAATTGAGATTTTCACATACTGTAGAAATCTACCTTTTTAAAGTATACAATTCAGTGGTTTTTAATATACACACAAAGATGTGCATCCATCACCACTATCTATTTCCAGGACATTTTGTCACCCCAAAGTATAAATTCTGTATCCATTATCATCTATGCCCCATACTCCCCTCACCCCAGCCCCTGGCAATCACTGTTCTACCTTAAGTCTCTATTTATCTCTATTCTGGATACTTTATATAAATGGAATCATAACAATATGTGTCTAGCTTCTTTCACTTATCAAAATGTTTTCAGGGTTCATCCATTTGACCATACATCAGTACTCTATACTTTTTTATGGCTGAATAATATTCCATTGCATGGATATACCACATTCTGTTTATTTATCAATTGATGGACTTTTGGGTGGTGTCCATGTTTTGGATATGTTGAATAACGCTGCTGTGAACATTTGTATATAAGATTTTGTGTGAACATAGGTTTGCACTTGGGAATGGAATTGTTGAGTAATATGGTATCTCTAAGTTTAACTTTTTGAGGAACTGCCAGACTGTTTTCCAGCATTACTGCATCATTTGACATTTCCTACCAGCAATGTATGAGGGCTCCATTTTCTCCACATCCTCGTCAACACTTGTTATTTTCTGGGTTTGCTGTTGTTGTCTGTTTGCTTTTATTATAGCCATCCAGGGCATGCAGAGTAGTGTTTCACTGAGGTTTGCACACTAACTTTTGTAGTCTCAGAAGACAACCCAAGACTGGGGTCATGGTAGGGTCTCAATACTGAGAGGCATGAGAATTATAAGGGATTCTAAGAAAGGGATCAGGATGAGGGTTTCTAATCTTTGGGAAATCAAATTTTATAACCAATTGCTGTGAGAAAAAATATATAAGCTGAGTCAAGAAGTAGCAGATAACTCAAAGCTCTGCTCCTGGACACCCAGCTCTAACAGGATGATGACTTTTGATAGTCACTCCTTTTGGAGTTTAGGAGAATGGCGTATGCACTCTGGGATAGAGACTTAGACAAAGGGAAAAAGGTGATAGAGGAAAAAGACACCTCTCACTTCCTCTCAAAGTTAAGTGCCCGACTCATGACTCATGTCTTGGCTTTACCACCTTCACACCTTCCTCGTTGTCAGACGCCTGGTGCTACATGACTGCCTGTAAGAGGGCTTTTCGACAGCACTGTTCTCCAATTACATGTGTTTCCATTAACAAAAGAAATAACTTTGTAGGTTCCTTAGGTACTTGCAGAAATATATACTAGCTCACTTGCAGCCAGAAGCATCTGATCATTCTGCCTCACAGACCTCCAACAGTTAGGCATTTGCTTTTTTTAGGCAAATAAAATGTCAAACACCATTAAACAGCATATGGCAACAATATGACCATTCCCTCTCTGGGGACCAGCCTCTTCCCCAAAGAGATGGTACTTGAAATAGAGGATGCTTTTTAATGCAGGACCCCTTCTCTTCCCACCCAGGCATAATGGCTGGGGAGTGGGCAGAGTGCCAAATGCAAGAGGCCATGGCAGTCATCTTAGACGTGAGCACAGGGCCCAGCTGCCCAGCCAGCAGTGACCAGAGGCAGGGTGTGCGGGCCTGTGGTTAAGGGGAAGTACCATCCCTAAACTGGCCTGGATTAACTCTACAAAATAGAAAACAGCCTCCATGGCCACTTATAGAGAGCTTTGGGCTGACTCCAGTTGAACACAGCCATGTGCTGTGAGTGAGGGGAGACGTGGGCGGTGGAGCCTCCAACCCTCCCTTTTTGGAACACCCTCAATGAATGTGGTAAAATAAGCTCACTCCTCTTGAAATAGATGATGAGCGTGTGGCACTGTGTTTGGCGGGTCAGCTTGTGTGCGAGTGGACAGATGTGCAGCAGTATGCATTAAGTGGACACTGCCTTTGCAGGGACAGCCGGGACCAGGCAGTCTGCTTTTAAAAAATAAAAGTTTCGTCAGAAGCCTTTGTGCTAACGGTGGCAACTGGGAATGCCTCCAATTGTTGATAGAAATAGACTGGTCCTCAAAACGTAGTCTCAAAACCGAGTGTGTCCTGATTTGGGAGTACCCTATGAAGCAAATAAACTGTGACTTTGTCCTGTTGGAAAGCACGGTCCCTCATGTAACAAGCTCTCTGTGCTTCTTGTATTAGAATAGAGTCAGTCGGGCTCACCAGTTTTACATCAAGCTTTTAACATAGGAGCGTCTCATATTTCTGGGCCCCTGATTTGACCTAGGACATGTCATTGAAATAATCAGCCTTGTAAAAACAGTTCAAATGCAGCGTCAGGAAAACTTACCTTGATTAAACGGTTAACATTATCCACAAATTCTCATCAACTTTACAATTATTTCTCAACTCATGTAAATGACTTGATTTATATTTATATATATATTTTTTTAATTTGCATATGGGCAGGAGGCACCAGGGATCGAACTCCAGACCTCCAGCACGGCAGGTCGGAGCTCTGCCTGCTGAGCCACGGCAGCCGCCCTTGATTTATATTTTTAAAGGCTGAATGTTAGTTTTAGCAACACTTCTAAGGCTCTCATATGTTAAAGAATAAAATATAGATTAAAAAGTTAAAACTCCAGACAAGGTAGGAAACTTCTAAAAAGGTAGGTAAACTTCTTACTTCCAGTTAATTTTGTTTTTCTGAATTCTACTAGTTAAATATTTTAATAATGCCTTATTGTAAGCCTGAATAAGTGAATTAAAAAAATTTTTAAATGCTCAGGAGACTGGTGAAGTTTTTAGAGACAATGTTAATGTTCTTAATAACGTTTTTCAAGGAAATTTGTTTTCAAAATATGTCCTGTTAAAAGGACAGCAAAAAAAATTTTAGTATTGTTAACCAATTTTTCTGAAATGCTTTTTCATTTTCTGCCAAATAGATATAACTGACAGAATATCACCATTTGCTCTATTTTACTGACAGTAGATTCTACTAGATAAGCGAGTGTATGAATACCAGAATTTTGCAGGGGGATCCAGAGACTCCCCAACTCCTAGGAAGGATGACACAGATTTTCCGAATTAGAAACGGAACTTTCATTGTCTGCGTTGTTGGGGGGGTGGTATTACCATGTGTCCACAGAAACCTAAATATTTGGATGAAAAATTAAAAATTCAGTCAATGCTCCAAATGTTTGCCACCATCACATCAAATATCAGAATACTTAAAAACATCTCAAGAAATCACTGAATTATAAACCTTACATCTAGATAATTGAAATCATAGTGCTTTAGTGTTTCCATATGAGCGATAGTGTCAAGTTTGGCACACCCTGGAAATTTGTTTTGAAGCTTAACGTATGTATACATGGAAATGTAGATAGATAGATAAATTAGATATAGATTGATAGATACTTATATTAATATATTACAGATAATGTGTTGAACTTAAAAAAGTGAAACTGAATGAATCACATAAGTACTCCATCTCTAATCTTCAAAAAATAAAATGAAAATAAGTGTGTCTATCCTTTCTTCTTCATTGGAGATAATCAAGATTGATTTTCAGCAAAGCACAGTGGATTCTGGGGTCAGAACTCTAGTGCTCCAGGAGGTTGCTGCATTTTTTTTTAGCAATATTTTCACTTTTAATCAAATTAAAATAGACTTCTGAATTTGAGTTGGGTGCCTTTAGTAACATTTGAAATTTTTTGAAATGGCTTAGTCCTTAGTTGATGCTATGTGTTTGATAGATGAGTGAATGAATGAACAAATAAATACAAGTTTTGGATAGAGTTCTCACTGTTCAGGGCTGGATTCTAGTTGATTGCCAACTGAGTGTTTCAGTTATGTAGAAATTCCTCCATTGTTTTTCTCCAGTCTCTCAACAAACTGCACAGAATTTGGAGGGGTGTTTGCAGGAATTTAACTGAAACATGGAAGGAATCAAGTGTTTGAATTCTAGATTTTTCAAATTAAATGACATTCCTCTGTCCATATTGATTTGCACTTTGGTAAATTTAATTGTTGATATCACCTGGTTAATTTTAAGAGTTTCTAAAGCTTTTTAAAAAATATTTCCATCATTGCTCAAATAACATAAGAATATCATCAGTTGAAAACCAAGGACCATTTCTGTGGGATGTGTAAAACAAGAAGCTGACCAGCATGATTTTCTCTCTTTCTTTTTTTTAAATCAGTATCATTATTGAGAGTTATTCTTGAATTTTATGAGAACCAGATTGGAGCATAAGACATGTTCTCCATCGACTCATGTTCAAGGAATTGGAATTGAAAATCATTCAAACTAGGAAAATATGACATTGAAAAATAGTCTGCATTCTTCATTCTACCTCAGAGTATATGAGACTGTTTCTGACACAGAAGCCTTAGGCTAATAGTAGATCTGAAATTTTTAGAAAAAGAGCTTAGCTTACCAGTCAGAAAGAGGCCATAGCTTTTTTTCAACCACTTCTTTATTTTGCTCATATATTAGTTACAACTTTTGATCACCTCCCCCACCTCTCCTACCACCACCACCGCCACCACCACGGCTCCATCTGAAAGTTGTGATTTCTCACCATTGCCCAGAGAAAACATTCCAAACTCTTAGCAGTGCCATTCAATGTCCTCTCTTGTCTGGCCCTAGCTCACTCCTCAGCAACTCTATTTCCTTCTGCTTCTCTCTCCCAGGCAGGCTCCTTTCCATTAAACCAGACTCTGCTGTTTACCAGCTCTGCTTTAACTGCCTCTGGGCCTTTTTTCTAGTATCCCTTCTCCCTAGAATGCAGTGATCTTTCTAACCTCCCATCCCCTCCACCCCTCCACCACCAGCTAAAACAAATACCGCCCAAGACACGCACGCACGCACGCACACACACACACACACTCCTTTGTTTTAGTCATGGCATGTCTCATATTTAGGGCTGCCACTTAGGTGTACAAGTTGTGTCCTGCACAAAGTTGCCAGGCCCAAGGGACAAGGGGGGTGCTGAAAATCCAGCTCACTCTGCACTTGCCAAGGCATGCACCTACCCACTTGACTTGGTCTACGCAGAGGGGCATCTTTTTCTGTTTTACACAAAGGCACGGTATGGGCTAGCAGCAGCTCTGTTCATATTTGTATGTACTTTTAATTCCCCTGTCATGGGCACAAATTTCTTGAGGACCTTTGTATACCCTTCTATGCCTGGAGCAGTGCCTTTTTTACATGCAGTAAGTACTCTATGATCGTTCCTCAAATTCAGTCGAAGAGATGAAATGCATTTATGAAAAACACTTCAGTTTATAAATGTAAATATGGGAAGCACTGCAGGATCAAAATGTACTTCTTAACAGATGTGGAGCAGCTAACTTTTCTGATTTTAAGAGATCATAGTTCTGTCTCAGTGAAATAATTATCTATAAACTGTAGTGCCCAGGGCAGGCCATGGTGGCTCAGTAGGCAGAGTTCTCGCCTGCCACGCCTGAGACCTGGGTTCGATTTCCAGTGCCTGCCCAGGCAAAAAACAAATGTAGTGCTCAGTAGTCTGTTGTGGACTTTTGGAAACCACATTTTCGATGCTAGGACAGACCATGGCAGAATTGAACTGAAATCCATTTTTGAATGTTTATTAAAATAGGCAAAGAGTAACAGTAAGAATTGTCTGAAGTGGGCAGGGTAAAGGTCAGGAAGAATACGTATGGGAGCATGGGAGGCAAGGGAATTTGTGGAGGAACTGGTTGGACCAGTCTGAGGGCAGTACCCTTTCTAGAAGTCTGCGTTAGCCACACACAAAAAAGCATCCCTTCTCAACGTCCTCAGAGCTAAATTTACTCCTCCTTTGCCAACACTGTATATAGTATAACTTGATGTGGCCATGACCTCCGACGAAAGAATTGCTTTGTAAAGACTTCGATGGAGAATTATTATTAGTTCTGGTGTAATTCTACTGATTAATGGGAAATTTCCGTCAACCGAGCTTTACAGACCACAATCCAAGGCTGTACATAACATAGGTTTTATGCCTATTTGATGATATGGCTAAGACAGATTTCGGGTTTTAAGGGCTAACCTTTGGCCAGCCTCTCAGGGCAAAGTCCTGTGTCTGTGTACAAAGTTTCTTGCTCACTAGGCACTTAAAAATGCCATCTTTAAAATGCTTCCTGTTAACCAGGATGGGTTGTATGGTTGTGATGCATTGTCCTCTCTTCAAGAAGAAACAAGCATCCTCTAGCCATGTGCCAGTGCTCTGAAATCCCTAGCACCTCTCTCCTCTCTTCTCTTTCAGTCCTCTGTGATGTCTGTCTGCTTTGCCCGTTTCCACCCCAACTTGGTGGTTGGTGGCACGTACTCGGGCCAGATCGTGCTGTGGGACAACCGCAGTCATCGACGGACACCTGTGCAGCGCACCCCCTTGTCGGCTGCTGCACACACCGTAAGTGAAGCTTCGTCGTGTCCCTGCTGCCCAGTCAAGCCCTGAAAGAGGAACTAGCACCGTTTATAAGAGTAGGGACGCTGTCAGTGACTCCAGAATAGCAGTGTCTAATTTATAGCGATTGTATCGTGACTGACTAAAGTATAGGTAAGTGAAAAGTCGGCAAAGGAAGTCCTGGGCATAGAAAAATCTCTTAATTATCTTCTAAGTTTCTAGTGCAAAGATCTCTTTGGAGGACCCAAAGATTACTAGTGATGATGGATTCAAACAAAAAGAGGACATAGAGAGAAATTTTGGAAGAGGCATCTATGGAATTGTTTTCTAAAGAAACCTTCCACATTTACATTAAAAACTAGAAATACTTACTTTCAAATAGACTGGGAAGAGTAAGCAGTTCATGTCTATGGATGGGTTATGGGACTTTCACCAACAGGCCCTTTCCATTTGTGATTTGCTGGAGTAGTATGACTTTAAATTCTGGAATGCATGGTATAAGTCTCCATGGAAAGTCTGAAGTGACAATATAATCCCTGGGGTTAAAAGTCAACATCTCAAAACCATTACCCATAATTTAAAAGAAGTTCAGTATAGTGTTCATAAGACAACTACACTGTCATTTCCTTTAAAGAGTGACAGGTGCGTATAGCAATTGTTAGAGGGGATGAGGAGACAGGCATGTCTCCATCAATCCTTGCTTCAGTGACATTCAGAGTAACTGATGTTCTTTCTCTGAAATGCCCAAATTATGCCCAGGGATACAGCTCTCCCATTGTTTTCAGTTTCCTTAATGTGGTTACTTCATTCATTTCATCTGCTGGCCTCAAAACCATTCTGGCTTTAAAAAGGACTGCTCACTGCTTTAGCTAAGGCCATGAAGAGGGAAATTCTTCCACTCATGTGCAATTGACAATGGAAAATGAAAAATACCAAGTCAACCCTAATTCTGATTGATCTAAGACACATGAAGGTAAAAGCAGTTCTTGGGAATCTTGGAAAATTGCTCTTGCCTACCCAGTTTCTCCAAACGATTAACAGAAAATTGTGCCCCAGGAGAAGACAGTCTAGATTCAGGTGTTTGCTCAAGTAGTGCAAAACCACTTCTTGGTTCTTTGTGGATATGTGGTATATATGTGAGCATACCTTCTGAAATTTCAAAAAAGTATAAATCCAAATGTTAAAACATTTACAAATAAGCTTTTGGGGAGAAGTCAAATCTAGGAGCCCTTCCAAACAGTTCACATTTCTTTTTTAAGTCACTTTGTGTGTGAGCATCACAGTTCCAATACTATTATCAAAATGAGTGACATTATTTCTATTGGGAGATAAAAACAAAATATTTTCCTTTGAGCTCTGTTTTTTTCTTTTCCATAGTTAAAAATGCACAGTTAGTTTTGTGATTGTCTTTAAACTTCCACTACTGCCTGGCTGATTGGTACCAGGATGGAAAAGGAAAAAGGGGCCTACCACAGATAACTAATTTCCTTTCACGCCCACCACACATATGCATCTGGGACAACAGGAAATCCTCATTAAAACAAAATCCTTCTTGCACACAGTAAGTTTATTCCTAAAATAAATAAAAACAGTCTGGCATCTCTACTGAAAAACTGAGCTGTTCCATTGCCTTTTTTGTTCCATTAAGTAGAGGTATGTGTGTTGTTTGTGCATATGTGCACGTCTCCAAGTGTCTGTTGCTGTTTCTCTGGTTTCTCTATGTCCTTCTCTCTTTCATTTATTCTTTTTTTTTGTATGCTGTGTGGCAGGGTCACATTTCATTATTTTTCCATGTGAGTATCCTGTTATTTGCAGCACCACTTGTTGAATTTTTGTTTGTTTTTATTTGTTTGTTTTGCTTGTTTGTTTGTTTTTTGGGAAGTGCATGGACCAGGAATCAAATCTGGGTCTCCCGCATGGCGGGTGAGAATTCTACCACTGAACTACCCTCACACCTCCTGTCTTTTCTTTTAAACGGAGTCTTACTGCTCATGAAAATGCAGGTTAGTAGCACTGATTACAGTCAGGGAGGGGCTACTGCACACCCTCCTCCTCTAGGCATTTGGCTCTATACGTTCTTCTAGACTTGCCTTCTTTCCCTGCTATATACCCTTAGGAATCCTGATCCATTAGAGTCTGGATAATTTGTGTGGACACTTGGTAATTAAGAGCCCCCCCTTAGACTCTCGCTGAAAAAAACTGGGTGGATTTCAGGTTCACAGCAAGATTTGGACCCTACTTTCCCAGTCTTTAATTTTCCAAACCTGCTTTCTTTTTTTGGTGAAAATCTGTTTAACTACTCTTCATTTGATTTCCGCATGGGCCTTTGTATACTGTGTGGGCTCAGGGCCGTGAGTAGGATTGCATACTGCCTCAGGTTTCACATACACCAAAAATTGGGAAAACATATTGTCTACAATTCCACAACTAATCAGTTCTCTTGATATTTAGAAAACTGATTAGGATTAGCTCTTAGTTTTAGATCTCTGCTCCATTTGCCACTGGGCAGATCCACTAAGGCTGATTCGTTTGACACTTTTGGCATGATGTGTTACAGTTACAGGGGCTTATTTCTCTGTCCATCAGCATGGGTGAAAGAGGTGATGCAAATGCCAAAAAAGCAAATGTAATCTTAGGCTGCATTAACAGAGGCATATTTTCTATCACATTCTGAGAAGTTACACTTCAGTGCTATCCTGATATCTGCCTTCTGTTGGTCAGAAGGTAGGTAGTCGCTTGCATTTAGTTCTCAGAACATCACTGTGAGAGGAGATCAGACAAAAAGGGACATATTCAGAAGAGATAGACCAGGATGGGGAAAGTATTGAAAACCAGACACCCAAAGATCTGTTAAAGGAATTGGTGATAGTCTGAATGAGACGAGACTTTTGGGGGTTGTAAAACAACTATCTATAAATATTCAAAAAGCTCTATTTTTTTTACTTGCTCTGTATGATCCCAGTGGGCACTGGACTGAAACTATCTCCTTGAAATTGCCTTGTCCCTCCTAGAGAGAAAGACCTCCCTAGGACTTAGGGATAAAATCGGCTACCCTTTAAGTGTGGTGTTTAAGCAGAGTTTAGACCACCTCTTGGTGGAGGCAGAGGAAAAGCTGTGCAGATGATTATTACAGTTCCTTCTGACCAGGAGTTTATTTGATAATAATAGTTTGGGAACCATCCTTATCCTTTATATAATAACAACTTTCCAATACTAAAGATTGTTTCATTGTAGTTGTGGCTAGGTGTTACAGACAGTAACTCATCAAGACTAAGACTTAAGACTGTCAGCCATTTGCACAAAGAAACATCAAGTGCGTTGTGGTTTGGCTGCTGATGGCTAAACTGCCTGAAACCTAACCCAAATTACTGCTAGGTTCTACTTATGCTAACCTTCTATTTAGTATTTAATGCACAGCTGCAAATGATTTTAGTATACCATTTAGGACTTTGCAGCCTGGAATAAGCTACTCGAGTTATGACAAAAGCTTAGAGCATCTTGCTTACCATTCCCAGGATGTAAAAATGACATTTCTCAAGGTTCTGGCCATATCTAAACCTCCATAATACTCCAAATGATATTTTGAAAAATAAAACTGTCATTATCCCAGACTTTGCAAAAACATAAAAGAACCTAATTTTATCTCCCTGGGTACATCGTGCCAGTTTCCACCACCACTGTCTTCCCCCCAAATTAAAGAAGCTGATGAATATTAACCACTTTTTTTTTTTGGTAAATAATGTTTAAAAATGTTTGGCATGGTGACTATATGTATTAAATTCCACTTTAGTAATATTTATTCCTTCCAAAATTCAACAGTTCTCCCCTTTTGAAGGCTGTCTTTTTCAATCATTTGAGCTTAGAAGCCAAACTATGCAGTGGAGACTTGTTCAAGTAATTTAAATTCACCTGCCTCCCCATGCTGGTTCTGACCCATCCATCCTCGTTTGCTCTCCTTTCTTCAGTCCCACTGCATCTGGCTGAGCAAGGTGAAGTTTTGTAAGTATTTCCATTACTTTGTGCTGCTGTCAGGGCACTTGGAAAGAAATCCAGTTCTGATCACAAGCGCTGAATGACCTGAGGCTTGTATTATTGTAGGATTATGTCACTCTTTAATCCTTCTTTTAGAGTAATGCATTTGACACTCAAATCTAAGCATTCCCTGCTGCGTTCGCGTCTGATCCTCCATGTTTATGTTTTTGCAGCATCCCGTGTACTGTGTAAATGTTGTTGGGACCCAGAATGCTCATAACCTCATCACTGTCTCCACTGATGGTAAAATGTGTTCCTGGAGTCTGGACATGCTCTCAACTCCACAGGTGGGTTTGTGTTCCCCTACGCATATAGAGCATCCTGGTTAAAAGATACCTTCCTCATGGAACATAGTTCCTAAAAGCCAAACCCTCACGTCCTACATGAGCTAAAGCCAAACCCTCACGTCCTACATGAGCTAAAACCAATGGATGCACTTGGAAGAGTGGGGCCTGCTTTCAGCAGTCTCCTCTTGAAGCCAAACCCCATTTCCTTTACCACAAATCATGTAATTATTGTAATATGTTAATATGTAGGTCAGTTTCAAGTGAAAATGAAATAATCCATATTGAAGCATAATAATTAAGGAAGTTGCCTGTGGTATGAATTGTATTTACCATACAGCATTGTTAAGCTCAGCAGAGCAATCCTCGGGGTTACTTGCCTTGGAGGAAAGGTATCTATCCTAGGGAAGAAGAAACACAAGTCCTTGCTTGTATTCGTAGCCTAGACAACCGACTGTGTGGATGAAAAATTTGTCAAACCATCTGTTTTCCCCTCTGGAATGATTGTTAGTATGGCTCCTGCCATTCCTTGCTCAACAAATGAGAAGTCAAAAAAGAAAAAATTCCATAGTTGCCAAACCACTACTGATTACAGTAATGGAAACCAAAGAAAGGAGCAGAAGCAGAGGAAACTTTTGGGGAGACTTTAAATAAAACGTACGAAATACACATACTCAGAGACATGTACCTACACACATAAACAGCCCCCCCCGCACAAATACATATTTTTCTAATTTCTTTGTGAACAACAACAACAAAAAGATTTCACTATCCTCCAATTTAAAAACATTAAGAGTTTTGGCAGGCAGCAGTGGCTCAGTGGCAGAGTTCTCGCCTGCCATGCCAGAGACCTGGGTTCAATTCCCGGTGCCTGCCCATGCAAAAAAAAATAATCATAAACAACAACAAAAACAAGAGTTTATTGTCATAGTCTTTAAAATAATGTCAGGACACACTTTAAGAAAATTAGAAAAGATGCCTAGGAGATAATTCTCAATGTTTAACATTCTTTTCCTTTTCATGGATTAATAACCTTAGAATGTCTCTCTCAATATTAGGAGAAATTAAAATATCAAAAACACATAAGGAAATATGTAAATGCCAAAGAATCTCCCTTTAAGCCTCCACAAAACACAGAAGATAACAAGACTGAGGGAGTTCTTTTTAAAATTCTAAGGAGAGCAAAAGAGAGCGCGCTAATAATTACACAGGTCTGGAGTTGTGTGTGTGTATTTTATGGCTTTGTGTTAAAATTTTCAGTAATGTTTTTCTTTTAAAAGCAAGGAGATTATAAACAGATATGAGACTCACTATTTAGGGACATTTAATTACCCATTCTGCTGATTATTCTACGTTAAAAACAGTCACACAGGTGCTGCAAGACGATTTTGATTAGTTCTATCATGCCGACAGACTCGTGCTCTGAGCAGAGACTGAGCGTCGGCCTGACTTAGGTGGGGGAATGGAGGAGCCAAGGTTGCCGGGTGGCGCCCTCTCCTTCGTGGGTGCAGGCCATTGGCTGGCCCAGTTTTCCTTAGTGCGTTGTCATAGCGCCCCCCCTCCGCCTTTAGCCCGGATACTGGGTGCTCGGTTTTGACCAATGAGGTGTGGTGAGCACATCACGTGACCGCACGGTCTGCGCTGCAAGCAGTTAGCTTGGATTTCCACTTAAAGACTCCTTGGTTGGCGTGACCCGGTCTGTTTGTTTACACCAGAAAGACTGAGCCCTCAAGCAACTAAAATGATAGGATCCCCCAGAATGATTTGTTCTTAACTATTTCAGATGCACAGAATAGGTCGTTTGCTGTAAATAGCCAGAACTAATCAGCGACATCAATTATACTTAGTCTTCCCTGTCTTAAACTTAAGTCAGCAGTATGTCTTTTCAAACACGCTTTGCTTCCAATTAAAAAAAAATAAAGCACTTTATATAAAGTCAGGACTGTCCTTTACCATCTCACAAACTTGTTTAAATGCGGTACCTTGCAGGCTAATAGCCTGTATTCCCAGTGACTGCCCTTTTTGAAATCTAGTCCCTGTTGAAATCTGGTTTCTATGACCTGAGAGTAGCAACATTCTGGGTTTAGTCCACAGAGGACACACACTACTGCTTTGACAAATGTGCTTAGTGCATCTGATATTAATATATGTGTATTCTCAGGAACAATTGATTTTGAAAATGTTTGTAAATAGAAGGGTATTGTGTGTTTTATTAAAGCCTGGGGCTGACAAGTGTAACCATTACAGTATTATCTTTAGTTTCTGCACCATTAGTTTCAGAATTTTCACCTGTCATCTCTGCCTGACTTAAGAAGCAGCAGCAAACGCTGATGAAATCCAGCCGGCTTGAAACCAGAGATACATAGAAGCATGAATGTCAGGGGCAGCAAAGCGTGGTTTCTGGCACAGCCGGGGTCTTTTGTAACGCTGTGTGAAAAGCAAACAGACAATTTAGCCAAATGATTTTTCCATGCTATCTTTGGCATGGCAAGGAGTTGACAGATGGAAATGTAACCATGCCGTGTTTTGGTAGGAGAGCATGGAGCTGGTGTACAATAAGTCCAAGCCTGTGGCTGTTACGGGAATGGCTTTCCCGATGGGAGACGTCAATAATTTCGTGGTCGGCAGCGAGGAGGGTACAGTCTACACAGCTTGTCGTCATGGAAGGTGATTTTCTGTTTTCTTACTGACATGTTCCTCATTTCTGAAGGTCTGTTATCGCGCCCTGAATTATAATCACCTTTCATTATGTGCATGGCATTTCTGAAGACATACAAAGCACAACTTCCCGTCTGCATTATCTTAAAGCTTACATCTGCTCTGGTCATTACTTATATATGTAAATCTTTGATGGCTCACAGTGCCTTAAGAATAAAAGTCCAAGCTTCTTAGCATATCATCTGCGACCCTTTACTGCCTGCCCTTTCCCAGCTTCATCTTCTCTACATACCTTCAAGCTCCAGCTGCTGCCTATTAGGTATAATGAGCCCCAATCATTGCTTGTCCCAGCAGCCTCCATGCATTTGTCCATCGCCCTTTTCTGCCCAGCCTAGCCTTTCTCTCTTCTTGGCTTGGTTAATTCTTCTTCGTCCTTCAACTCAGCTCACTCCACTTTGAAGCTTTTCACGACTCTCTTGGGTAAGCAGAAATAATTCCCTCCTTTAAGGTCCCAGAAAATGTTATTTCCTTTTATTCATTCATTCATTCAAGAAGTATTTATTAAGGGCCTACCATGTGAAAGGCACCAACCTAAGGATACAACAAGGAAAAAGACAGACATGGAGGTTATGTATTTGTTGAGGAGAAAGATAAATAATGAGCAAGTAAGCATATCATTTTAGATGATAAAGCCTATGGAAAAAAGTAAGGCAGGATAAGAGGAATGTGACTGCAGGCTGTCAGAGAGGTTTGCTATTGTATGTATTTTTATATATGCTTCTACATTAGCATTTTACTTCAATTAGTCAGTCATCTGCCATTTTCTCTGTTTAGACTGTTTGTGTTTCATCTTTGATTCTCTCCCCTAGGGCCTGGCACAAAGTAAGTAAGGAACTAAAAATCCATTTGAACAAGGTCCAATAATATAGAGAAGTGTCTAGGGCCCCATTCCCAGTCAAAGGGGCTGGAACAGTATTGCAAATGCAAGCCACCATGCAGTTTCCAGCTGATAAGAGTCTGCTTTGAGAGATGACAAATGCCTCCTGGAAAAAGGAACAGTTGATATCAGCCAGAATCTAAAAATTTGGACTAGATGTAAAATTACATGTAAAACATAATGGGTGGCCACACACCTTTTGAAAGATTCCCTATGTTCACCGTGGTGCTTAATTTCTTTTTCACCCTCATAGTTCTTGTCCAATTGATTTTCATTTCTTGCATTCATTCCAGGCTATTTAGATTTAATGAGGACTGACAAACAGGTCCAACTCCATACTCATGTGTTTCTGTGATTTGTAGAAGTAACAAGTATCCATGGTTCAGCTTTGTGATTTTTTCCATTCATACAATACAGTTTGTGATGTTTCTGCTGTTCTGTAACAAGCAGTAATTGCCCTGCTTACATGAGTTAAAGATGACCGTCAAAATTATACCTCACAGTTCCATGTCCAATACTCTTGCTTCATAAAAGCTGGCTAAAACCGGCATTAAAGTTTTACCAAATCTTGAAAAGATCTAATGAGGTTATTCATTCACCCAAACATTTGCTGCCCCCACCTACTTTAAGTCAAGCACAATGCTAGGTACTGTGAGACATGCAGATATCTTTTAAATATGATTCCTGGCATCCATTGAGAAGTTGATAATAGTGGAAAAGGTAAATGCACAGCAGATAGAATGTCATAAGTGGCACAGAAGAGTCACAGATACTGTAGTGGACAAAACCTGAAGTCAAGTATTTATCAACACATCTATTAGAATTAATAGGTCAATTGACTTATTCCTGGGTATTATCTCGGACCTTAATTATCTGTGAAGACTATATAGCATGGTCATTGACTTTCAGATTTTTAAAAAAGTTTTTCCAGTGTGAAAAATAGTTTTTATATTTTTGCTCTGTGGTTATTGTCATTTTCAGGCATAATCAGTATATGCACTTTTGGCTCAAAAGAAGACTATCTATGCAATACACCACAAATCTCTACTAATAAGCTCAATTTTGCTTTTCCTGTTGATTCATCCATCTGAAATATAAAATATAGCTAGTAGTAAAGTCATATAGTAGCAGGGATTTTGGCTTTGTAGCTATTTAAAACAGGTCATGTAGGGCTACAGGGCTGGGGCAGAGATGGGAAATTTCTCCTTTTCACCTAATATGGAGGAGGTGCAAATCCACTTCCATAAATTAAATGAGGTCCTCATTTTGCACCCTATAAACCCTTTTGGGATGCTGTTAAGAACGAGTGGAATCTCACCAGGGGCCACTTCAAAGATCAGTTCTTCATGTTCATTAGAACAAATTTAAATGATCACATGGGGAACTGCTGTTAGCACTGTCACTGGGCATGATTTTTGAGTGCCTGTTACATGGAACAACACGGCAGCATTTTGCTCATGATTTCAAATTTTCTTTAGCACATTGACATTTATTGGTGCTCTAGAAGCCCAAATGTTTTAATAACTTAATTCACTTTTACTCATAGTGACATAATATTTAGATTCCATAATCCCTACATATTTGTCATATTTATTAACCTCACACACATGGATTTTAAAATATGATATTTTGGTTATGTTCTCTATGATTTTTCTAATTGCATATGATTGCATGCAGATTATTATGTGATAATAGAGGGCTGGAAATAATCACAGGTTGGTTAAATTTGCCGGTGGTTGACTTTTAAAATGTGTATCACTATCTCTGAAATGTGTTTTTCTTTAAATAAAAAAAAGATAAATCAACTTAAATTAAGAAATTTCCTTGAAATAATGAGTATTCCTTCCAGGATATGTAAAGTTTTAAAGCCAATAATTCTCCAAAAGGAGTTAAAGTGAAACCTGTGCTAAATGTCTTCATAAAAATAGAGTCGTCTTATAAATATGGAATTTTCTGAGCTCTAAATATATTTATGTTCCTTCAACATACTTTGTCAGCAATGTTAGGCTCTGAAAATCTCCTGGAAATTGAATATTAAATGCTGAAGATTAAAAAGATTGTTACCCCTACCTCCTTCTTAATAATTATAATGTTTTTTAATCACCCAAAATAGTATAACGTTTCTGAAAACTTTTTTTGAATCTACAGATAACTGTAAAAAATGGTTTCATTTTTGGTAGCGTACATTTGTTCTGAATGTTGGAGAAGCAGTCATGCAGAAATGAGTTTTTTTTTTTTAATAAAGCAATCACTCTTTTGCAAAGGTCACTGAAATTCTGCTCACCTGTGGTCTTCCTGCAGCAAAGCAGGTATCGGTGAGGTCTTTGAAGGTCATCAAGGACCAGTGACAGGAATTAACTGCCACATGGCAGTGGGCCCAATTGACTTTTCACACCTGTTTGTCACATCATCGTTTGACTGGACTGTCAAACTGTGGACCACAAAGGTAAGAATATTTTTATTGAAATTCTCAAGTAATAGGGAGAGGAGGAGGACTTTGTCATTCCCTGGGCGGGGGTGGGGTGCCTTAGAGAAGAGCTCTATAGCTCTTCCTGGTGACCTGACGTTCGGAATTGACACAACCTGCGGGTGAGTCTGATCTGTCTCAGAGTTAGTTAAGACTCACTTTCTTAGTTCATTTTCCTTATTTTAAAATATATAAACAATACTTGAAAGCATTCTAATTGTAAAATATTCCAGAGATTCCAACAATGATGAAGTTGAAGTTCTCCTTCCCCTCAGTGGCCCTGCCTACCACACCCCAACCCCAGCCGGCCATCCCAGCAGCCCAGTTTTCCTCACACAGGTGTCCTCTAATACATACTTATGGAAATATATAATTTGGGACTTGTAACTTTTTAATTTGAGGCTCTGAAGATTTTTAAGCCGGTATATGGCACTATAATGTATGTGTTTTAAAAAGCTAATTCTAACCATTATTGGGAGCAAGAGGATGAAGATTACATAGAGGAAAGGTGCATAGTCCAGAGAAGAAGTGATGGTGGTTGAGACCAGCATTTGGGAATGGAGAGAAGTTGATGGATTTGAGATCTATTTAAGAGATGGAAGTCAAGAAATCGGTGACTGATTTGGTACAAGGAAGATGAGAGAGGGAGTCCTTAGGAGAGGGACTTATTAAGTGTAAGGTAGAGAGAGGGCCCTGAAAATGTGGGAGTGATAAGATCCATAGCATGGGCAAAAGAACGAACTGTGAAGTGGAGCAACGGCATCTCTTCTGCTGTAACTAAGGAGCAAGAGACAGTAGTGATAAGTATATGTAAAGTGTGTAGGTTTGCAAAATGAATGCCAGAACTCCCCTATTAGGCTTCTGTTTTCTCAGTGAGGTAAGTAATGAAGTACTCTGCTCAGTAAGAAATGGAGATAGTTAAGGGAGCAGGCTTCAGCCTGTTGCAGAGGATAACAGGAAAAGGCTGATTAGGGAAGCACAGAAGAAAATACTGTGGACCATATGGTCAAGGTACAGTGTGGAGTGCCTGGTTGATGTTAAAGTCCAGAATGGTTCAGCAGCTTCAATCTTCAGAGCTCCCTTCTTCCAGGAGAGGTCCGCAGCCCATATATGGAATGCATGAAAAGAATGGTTCAAAGGGACTGGGGTGGGAGCTTTACCAGATAGTGATAGAACTTGGAATAGGGAGATAATGGACAAGAGAATGTTTGATATTACAGACTTAGGATTGTAAGCTAGAGCAGAAAGGAAAGTAAAACAGAAAGAAGAAAGCAAAACAAGCAAAGGATTGGAAGTTCCTTCAAGGTCAAAGGATAGGTGTGATGGAAGAAATTGAGTAAGAATTAGTTAAATGGGATATTATTGTTTGAAAGTGGAATATTTGGATTTAGTACCTCATAACTGGAATAATTCCAAGTGATTAAAAAAAAAGTCACCCAAGATGTAGCCATATGTGAAGCTGCAGTATAGTGATGGTGAAGTTGACTGGATTGAGGAGGCCCTAGAACTAAAAGGTCAAGGTGCTGACTGGATGAAGGCAAATATGAGAGAAAAAAGAAGACAGTGATCCTAGTGCCAAAGTCTTCAATGGGATAGGTCATTGTGGCAGGGAGTGTGAAAAAAAGACCCTAAAGTTGAAACAGGGACACAGTAAAGAGGGAGGCAGAAAGAGACACATGGAGGTGCCACTAGGATGCTAGTCCTTGCCATTCTAGCACCATAAGGACAGTGTGAAGGGGAGAGAGTTAAAACGCACTACATTGCCCTCCCTAAACCACCGTCATGTAAGGCTTCAAATTGAAGCAGAAATTTTGTGGAGTAGTTTACCTTGCAAGCAGAGGACCAACACATTTCAGCAGCCAATTTCACCCCAATGGCAGAGAGGAAGATATTTGTTAGGGAGTGGCATGCAAAGAGGCTGGAAGGATAGGCCTGTCGCATGTATCAGAACTCCATTCCTTTTTATGGCTGAATAATGTTCCTTTGTATGGCTGTACTACCCTTTGTCTATCCATTTATCTGTCAGTGGACACTTGGGTTGTTGTCGCCCTTTGGCTATTGTGAATAATGCTGCTGTGAACATTGGTGTGCTAGTATCTGTTTCAGCCCCTGCCTTCCATTCATCTGGCTATATATCAAGAAGTAGGGTTGCTGGGTCATATATGGTAATTCTGTGTCTAATTTTTTGAGGAACTACCTAACTTTTTCCCAGTGAATGCATTTTATTGTATGTTCCCACCAGCAGAATACAGGGATTCAGATTTCTCCACACCCTGGCCATTACTTTTTATTTTCCATTTTGTTTAATCATAGCAATCCTAATGAGTATTTTTATTTTTAGATAATGTCATTTTGGAGTGAAATAATCAAATTTTAATTTGAGGGATTTTGCTTTGCAGTACTGTGGAATTAATTTTGGGGGACACAGAACCAACATTTATCGAGGTCATACTGTATTCTAGGTATTATGTTAAATGCTTTACATATATTGACCCACTAAATCCTCACAGTTTACCTAAGTTTAGGTATTATTATCCCATTTTGGAGAAGAGGAAATAGGCACAAAATAGCTTAAAATACTTGCCTGATGCGCTCAGTGAGCAATGGGGAAACTGGGATTCAAACCCAGATTCTGTGGTCCCAAAGCTCCTGCTCTTTTTATACAAGCATTCTAAACTTGGAGGAAGAAACTGTAGTTATAAGTTTAGTTTGAGTGTCCTGGTAAAAGCCAGAATTATGTCAGGGACAGTGAAGTTGTTAGAGAACACATATTTGAGAGAGAAAATTAACTGGAAGCAGTTGCCAGTTGACCTGATTTGAGAGGGCAGTCAGTGATGTTTCTGATTTTTTTGCCTCAGGCACCTGAGTGGAAATGTTAGTGGTGCCAGTGACTGAGATAGAAATGCAGGACAAGGAGCAGGTTTGGGTTTATCGTGCAGGTAAAGAATGAGCAGTCTGGAGCATGCTCAAACTAAGGTGCCTGTAAATTCCCAGGAGACAATTGAAAAAACTAGGGCTCAGGGGCAAGAGTTGATTTATAAAGGTAGATATGAAAGTGATCGGCACATAGTCTTCTATTTCAAGGGAGAAAACTCTGAATAGAATATGAACTGATGGAGAGAGGGATGAAACTTTGGAGCCTGTTCTAGTTTGCTAGCTGCCGGAATGCAATATGCCAGAAATGGAATGGCTTTTAAAAGGGGGAATTTAATAGTTTGCTAGTTTACAGGTCTAAGACTGAGAAAGTGTCCAAACTAAAAGAAGTCTATAAAAATGTCCAAATTAAGGCACCAACAAGAGGTTACCTTCACTCAAGAAAGGCCCATGAAGTTCAGGGTTTCTCTCTCTACTGCAAAGGCACATGGCGAACATGACAAGTAACTTCCTCTCCAGGCCTCTTGCTTCATGGGCCTGAAGGTGTTCTTCTTCATCGCCAAAAGATGCTCACTGGTGGACTCTGGTTCTCTCGTCATTCTGTCGTGGTTCTGCAGCTCTCTCCTTGTTCTCAAAAGAAAGTCTCCCAAACATGCCTCCTCTTTTATAAGATTCCAGTGAACTAATCAAGACCCATGTAGAATGCGTTGAAACATGTCTCTGTCTAATCAAATTTAATACCCGCAATTGATTGAGTCACATCTCTGTGAAGATAACCTAATCAAGTTTCCAACCTATAGTAGTGAATGGGGATTGGAAGAAACCATATTCCCACAAGATTGATTAGGATTAAAACATGGCTTTTCTAGGGTACATAAGTCCTTTCAAACTGGCACAGAGCCACTGATGCCAAAGATACCAAGGATGAAAACATTCGTGGTAGAACATACTGTACAGTAATAATCGCCAGAGTTGTCTATTAATATTCAAATCAAAAAGGCAATAAGAGTATCAATGGCCTAAGAAGAAGCAAATTCAACAGAGTGATGGGGACAAAGAGAGTGGTTGAGAATGAGGAGGGAAGAAAGTGGATGCAGAAAAAGCACTACCATTTTAAGACATTTTCTGTGAACACAAGGAGCTAGAGCAGTAGCTAGCAGGGAAAACTGGGTCAAGGAAGGATTTGATTTTTATACTTCTTGAGAGACTTAAGCAGGTTTGTGAGATAAGGAGAAGGAGCCAGTTGAAGGGATAGATCAATAGTGTGCAGTTCTAAAATTAAGGTGATGTGCATGTGTGGAAGAGTTAACTGGGGGTAGGAGAAGGGGCAGGCAGGATGCTGCTAAGATTAGGTAAAAAGCTTCTGGATAGGGTTAGCTAAGTGGTAGTGCAAGGGGAGCAGGGGATGAGCAAAGGTCCTAATGTCCCCAGGAAGTTAGAGGTATGGACCCCTGCCAACAGTGATGGAGAACATGATGCGATAGGGACATGAAGGAGGTTTAGACTTGATGCTGCAGGGGATGGGACAGAGCCCTGACTCCAGAGGATGTCTGGGCTGCACATGGAGCTAGGACCACTGGGGCTAACTATTAAAGGTACATTTCATAGGTGAGGTCTCATTTTGGCTTTACAAAGTGATAAAAGTTCAGACACTGTGTAAAATTGCCATTGTTGAAACTCTTAAATTGTCAGAAACCTCCTGATTCTGATGATCAAAGCTCTCCATAACCTGTCTCCAACCTATATAGCAGGTCAACAAATTCAGATATGGGCATTCTCTTTCTTCATCTCCAAAGGTCTCTGGCTGTGTGCGCTGTATTGGTACTGAAGCTTTTTCCAAAATGGTTGCCTCTTTAAGGGCTCCAGTAAGCACCCCACCATGAATGGTTGGAGACACATCTCCATGGAAAACATCTAATCAAAAGTTACAACCCACAGTTGAGTAGGTCACATTTTCATGGGAACAGTAAAAATGATCCCACCCAGCAATATTGAATGAGAATTAAAGAACATGTCTTTTCTGGGGTACACAACTGTTTCAAACCACTGCATTTCACCCTTCGGTCCCTCAAAAGACACGTTCTTTCCAAATGTAAAATACATTCATTCCATCACAATATCCCAAAGCCTTAAACTATTTCAGTAAAAATACAGACAACAATACAAAGTCTCAACAAAGTCAGCTACAAGCTTGGTCTGTCCTAAGGCAAAATTCTCCTCTGGCTGTGGACCTGTTAAACTCAGAATCTGCTGCCAACATACAAAGGAGGGACAGTCATAGGATACACATTTCCATTTCCATAGGGAGAAATTGGAAGGAACACAGGGACCAAAGGTCCCAAACACTTCCTAAAACAAGCCAGGCAAACTCCATTAGATTTCAATGTCTGAGACTCATTTATCCTTGGGGATTTAGAAGCAACAGTCTTACCCATTCAAAGGGCCTACACAGCAGCCTGGCTCTCTCCAAATGCAACCTTGGGGGATACTGGGGAGACCACCTTTTTCTTGGTTCCACCATCTCCAGAAATTGGAGTAGCACCTGTGATTTCTGCCATTTCCGGGACACATGCTCAACCCCTCCAGAACAATGGAGTGGCAGCCAGGTTCTTCCCAATCATCAGAAAATGTGTATATCTTCACCAAGGCCTAGGGCACAACTCTTTCAGGACATCAAAGTGAAAGACCCACCTTCTGCCTGTGGGGCAAACTCACCCTCTCCAAGTGCTTGGGTGGTTCAGTTCTCCTGGCCCAAGTTTTCTTGGCTTCAGACCTTAGCTTCCATGGTTTTGCCTCTGAAGTATTTTGTCCTTCACTGGGCCCTTTTAGTCCAGACTGGCAGTGGTTCCATTTATACAGATACCACAACACTCTTGTCTGACTTCTGTATACTATGCAGGGATCATAACCATCAGACAGTAGGACCTTTCACAGATTCTTCCTGGGTAATTCCATCTCCAATCCTGGCATGTCCTGTAATGGCTGACTGCTTCCATGTTTTGCTAAATCTTCATGTGGGGCACTCTTCTCTGGGGACTCCCATTCTGGAAGCCCAGAATTTTACAAACCATCAGTTTCTGGTTTCTTTGTACCCAAGAGTTCAGTTCTCAGTTTATCTCTTTCCTGTCACATTTCATTATAAGCTGCAAGGAGAAAATGGCTGCACTTTCCATATTTAATTTGGAAATCTCTTCAGCTAAGTATCCCAGCTTGTGGCTTTTAAAATCTGCCTTTCATCCCAAACCAGTAGTCAATTTTGCCAGATTCTTTGCTACTTTAAAACATGAATCGGATCACCTTCCTCACAGTTTGTAATAACATATGCATCATTTCTATCTGAGACCTTATCAGAGGTATCTTAAGAGTTCACGTTTCTACCACAGTCCCTTCAAAGCATTCTAGGCCTTCTTTATCAAGCTTCTCACAGCTCTTCCAGAATCTTCCCCTCATCCATTTAAAAAGCTGTTCCAACATTTTTGCTATTTGCAAACTGCACCAGCACCCCACTTCTGGTACCAAAATCTGTTTTAGTTTGTTAAACCTGCTGGAATGCAATATGCCAGAAATGGAATGGCTTTTAAGAAAAGAAATTTATTAAGTTACAAGTTTATAGTTCTAAGGCCATAGAAATGTCCAGATTAAGGCATCCAGAAAAAAAGATACCTTAACTCCAAAGAAAGGGCCAGTGATGTTCAGGGTTTCTTTCAGCTG